>JAKSZP010004954.1:0-15328 GCA_022478985.1 Massospora cicadina
CCAAGTTGGTAGCTATTTCTGAAGCTTCGTCCTCATAATATTCAGAAGAATTTCCAGTCAAATGGGTTGTAGCACACTGACAACGCCCATCATTCCAGAGCTCAAATTTGCTCGCTGATTTTGTTTTCCCAATTGGCACAATTTTGGTTTTTTAATCTTAATTTCACAATTTCCTCATTCTGGCTAGTAGCCTGTAGCTGCAAGGTGGAAATCACTTGGTCCTTTTCTTTTATTGCCTTCTTGCACTGGTTCATATCCAGGGGATTATTGTTTGCCTCATTAATAATATTAACATCATCATTAAGATTATTGATCTGTAGATTAAGATGATCAATAGAGTCTTGGTTTTTCTCATTTTTTGCCCATTAGTCCTCGAATTGTGTTTGCCAGTAATTGATTTTTCCAGTGTATTCATCCTTCATCTGCGAAATTTGGGCGCTCAGGCATCGATACTGGTCACAGAATTCATCGTTATGGTTTAACTGCACCTCTTGGGCTTCATGATTAAGCCTCATGGACTCTGAAGCATTAATAGAAGTCTGAGTGATATTGCTGACCCAAGATTTGGTGATTACTTTTTCCTCTAAGAAATTTTCAAATATAGGATGCAATCTGTCATTTGGCTCTTGTGCTAAGTCTGCTACCAGGTCATTAGCCCAAGTGGCTAAGTTGTGATTTGCCTCCAAACTCAAACAGACCTCAGCAAAGTTGGCTTCCAATCGCTCATTTAAAATTTGGCCCACCTGGCTGGATTTGCGAGAGAAATTACCAACTCAGTAATGGCTGCATGATGGTGGGCAATTATCATATGAGAATTCTAGAGGTGGGATGTACAAATTCAATTAAGTATGTGGGCGATATTCTCTATCCCAATTAAATTGTTTTGGATCTGAGCTACACTTAATTTGATGATGAGCAAGATATCTCATCCACAACATATTTTGCTGTCATTGGTGGTAAAAAGGGCTGCTACTATTGTCCGCGGGCCCTTATCAATTTGATATCCTCTTATTAACTGCTGCTCAAGGCGTTCCAGCTCTTCAGGTGAATTGGGATTGTCAGGATAGGTAATAATGGGTACATCCTCTAAATTATTCTGGGACACAGTCATTTCAGTATTCCCATTGGGCCCGGCGATGGTTCTGAATAATTGGTTGGGATTGCTCCCCTGTTCAGCGCGGTCACCATCTGCAGTCCCAGCCATGAGCGCCACTTGTTGAATTTTGGGCTGTAGTCTGATGGCAGGTTCTTCTTTAACCATAGGGAAAAGTTTTGAGCGTCTATTGTGTGAGGACAACAGACAGGATAGTGATTTAGAATTTAAATTATAGCTTCTTAGTGGTACTTCAATAGTAACCCCTGTCATTTCACTTGGATGATGGCACGCCGCCCTGATCTTACTGATCCCAAGTGAAAATTGACTAATACAAAATAAAAGTACTAAACTCAAAAAGTTTATAAATTAAATTATAAACAAGTCCAGTAGTTGAATATATTTTATTAATGTCAACTTAAGGGTTATTTATAGGGTTTGATGTTCACCACATCTTAACCATGACGACTTAATTTCAGTGGCACTTAACCAAGTAAAAAGTTTGTAAGAACGTCTATGTATACTTTGACTCAAGGCATCATGCTTAGCCTCAGGGTCAGTGTAAACACCGTCATCATTCTTGAGATGGCGTTTTGTCATGTCTTCAAAACAGCTGAACTGATTCACTTTCACATGCAATCAGCAGCACATGCCAAGGCTATTTGTATCACTAATTGGTAATTAATTTGATAAAAAACTTGACTGACATTACAAACTAATTTTGACATAGACCAACAAAGCCCATGTGCCTGAGTCATTAAGTCAAAACTTAATCTAAATCTATCTTAACCAACAAAGCCCTCAATCCCGTGTCATCATAGTCAAATATAATTAAGTGAAATTGCTAGGCCGCAATTCCCAAGTTCAGATATACTTAGGATACACCTGAACCATAATTGCTGATATCTGATATGATCGAATATCTGACAATTAGGTCCAGTCAATTACTCAACACAGGTCATATACCAGCAGCTTCTAAATAGTTTGACTGATCAAGATCTTCGGATCTTCCAGCAGATGAGTCAGGATGCATGATGGAACCTCTTCTATGGTCCTTCCAGAACTCATACACCTAGTCAAGTACTAGTGGCTAGTCCTTCTATCAAATTACTGGAAATGGTAACCAATCCCTCAGATACCAGCTTGCAATCACATTGAACAACTCTCAGCCAATTCTTCCTCTGTCACTAATTCCAGAATTGATTTTGAAACTCTTCTGGATTTAGCTCCTTTTTCAGATTCACTAACCATCATTGTGGATGCTCCCGAGATTAAGCCTTTTTCTCTTGATTTCTCTTTCCTTGCCAGGTCAGACCTGCTTCCTGAGTTCCTCTTCCAACTTGAGTAATACTACAATTCTGCTGTCTTGGCTACTGAGCTCACCATCAGTAACAGTATTCATTTCGAGCTCCCCTATGCTGGACTATGGGCCCAAGTCACTGAGGCTTTGTCCCTAGCACTGAATCCTTCCAATCTTGAGAACATCCTAGATGGGATACTGCTGCTTTTGCACTTCTCTTTGCCAGCCAAGTTCTTAAAAGTTGGTCCACAAAGCTTCCAGCCTCTCCTGGGTTTCACCATTCCTTCATCTTCAGCTTCCAAGAAGCCTGTAGTCATTTCTTGCAGGATACCATTTGCTCTCTGCATGACTATCTCATCTCTGGCGCTTCCTATTGGTATCTTCCGCTGATGGCTTTAGTAGTGGGCATGATTCAGCAACCCCCATCAAGCATCCCTTGTTTGCTGCCAGCCCATATGTCTGGTGTTCTTTATGAAGCCCAACGTCAGGCACTCAAGACTAATCTTCCAGCTCCATACAATATTGGGATTACTCAGGGTTATTTCCGACTGCCTCATTTTATACTGTTGCTTTCCTCCCTGCTCCAGGGTTTCACAATTGGCTTCTTCCAACATTTCAATTTACCTTCCCCTAGTTGCTTTCTCACAGGGATCTGCATCCGCTCAAAGAACTTGGTTTTGTGTAGGTCTATCCCCCACTAGCATCTGATCTCACATCAATTTCTATGGGCTATTCATTCCTACTGCAATCCATCCTCCCTCCCCCAAGAGGTGACATAGGCAGAATAATCCCTGTATTGAGGATATTTAATAAAAATAAAACTTATAAAACTATATCAGTTTTTTTCTATGCAGTTTATAATCTTTTTTCCCAATATCTTTTATCAATCTTTTATTTTTATTCTTCTTTTTTCTATGAGACTTGACCTTGTTTCAGTTCAGCAGTCCATCTTTTTATTTTTCCCCCAAACTGGGTCCTGAGTACTTAAACCTACCACTTTTCTATGGTTCAGAGGTTCTTTTTTCGGACTTAACCATCTAGATTGGTTCAGAGGTCCTTTTTTGGACTTGACCTAGAATCAGGACATTCTCAACTTAATGGTTCATTGGTCCTTTAGGAACTCTTGTTGTGATTTCAATATGACTGGATGATAATCCCTAGGTTGTGAGGGTGGGATGGATGGATACACCGAGATTGAAAAGAGTAATGGTAATTTAAGCACCTCGAAATTAGGCGATATAGATTTGTTGGTAAATCGCCTCAAATTGGGCGTCGTGAGGTTAACAGATGAAGAATTGACGTAACCAATGAGATACGGCGAATTGAGTTACTAAGCCATGTAAGTAGTATCATCCAAAATTGTTATGATATAAGCAGGATGAGATGATCAAGGAAGATTAGGTTTTTAGATAGGTTTGAAGTTATCGGAACAGCGGGGATCAGCTGTAATAAAATATTAATAAAGAAGAGTTGTGGGAGCTATTGCTCCATATTTATTTAAAAGTCTATTATTTTATTTTCAGGACAACAATCCTCACATCGTTGATCCTAGCTGCTCAGTGGGTCAAACCCTGTGCCAAAACCGTTCAGTGTATCCCTCACATACTGCTGATTTTAAAACAGTAGTGCTCACTACAGGGGTCCCATTGATCAATTATAATATGATAAAAAATCAGTTGCCAGCTGTGTTGCCTCAAGTTGCCTATGAAGAACTGAAACTGGCGTTGGATGCTGTGCTTAAAAAACAAGATGAGCTGCTCCAGGAGGTCTAATGCAATAAGCTGCCCCATTTGATAGCAAAGAAAATATTTATGGGTACTTTAAGAGATTTGAGATTGCAACTGAAGGAGTCTCAGATTTATGAAGAGTAAAACTGTTGATTTCTTCCTTGAATGTTGGAAATGCTGATCAAGTCATCTGTTATCTTCCAAGCAGCTCCCTTATATTTCAAGAAGTCAAAGACATGGTGCTGCGGTTGTTTGGCAGAACTGCAAAGATGTCACAGCGGAAGGCCAAATTTTTGACCATTAAATTTCAGTGGAATGAAACCCTCACCGCGTTTACTGAGTGATTTACGGCAGAAGCTCACATGCTGATTGGGGCTGGAGTTTTATCTGAAGCGAAGGTGTGTATTGCAATGAATTCAGCTGTGAAGCCATACCATGAGTTACATAACGTTATGGCCACCCTGTTGGATATAGATGTACCTTTGCTTAAACTTGTTCAGTTTTTGCACCGTATATCAGCCAACTTCCCTCCACTTAATGCCAAGCAGAGTCCTTCTGCTGCAACTTCTGAATCATCATTTTTGGGGAACACTGGCAGTTCAGTGCAGATTTCACCAGGTTATTATCAGCAGTTAAACGTCCAACCCATTCCTGCTTATTGTCCCTAGACAATTATTGCCCTAAACCTGTTTATGCTGATCACTTCCAGCTTAATTCTCGTCGTGGTTTGTATCACATTAATCAAGGATGTGAGCCCAATGGGGTTAGTTGTTTTAAATGCAGTAATAAGGGGCATCTGGCACGATGGTGCCCTAATAAACTGGTCTCTTGTGTACATCCAGGACAGTACAGCCAGGGAAAAGTCAGAGCGGAGTAGAGAAGGGACTCTCTATCTTCACTATATCAAACCAAGACATCTCACCTGAACCCAAATTAGATTATTCAACAGAAGTTTTCTTGCACAAGGAGTCAGTTTTATATCAGCAGCCAGTTGGAGGGGTAAATGTTTTGACACAAGTACAGTCAGCGACTATGACGGAAAAGGGGTCTCAGATGCATGTTGAGCCATATGCCTGTCAAACGGTTTACCAAAATAACCCTTGTAAAAATTTACTTAGAACTTATTAGTGGCCGTCAACCCAGTAACCTTTTACTGCACAGGTTCAATTTCCTCATGCACTTCATCACGTTGTATAGAATTTATTTGATAGTAGTATGGAGAATATTATCTGTAGTTGAGATTGAACTATTATTAGGCCCAACACTTCGGCCAGTAGTTCCAATTAAATACTCTGTAAGTCGTACTCATAGGGATTCATTCCCTATATTCTTGTCCACCTGATCTTTGTTAAGATACCCCAGTGAAAGTCTCTCTTGGCCCAACACATAGTCGGCAGCTATAACTGATTGTGGTTCCTTCATCCCTATATCCCCGCTTAAGTCTTTACTCTTCTCTCTGAGAGTCTTCCAATTAATTGCCTTCTGCAATAATATCCTTGAGATGGAATGACACAATAGAAGCTGATAGTCTAACTATACACTAAATTGATAATATAGCTGTAGCTAATAATGCTTTCGTAGATAATGCTAATGTCAGTAATAATAATTGTTTTTATTATAGTAAATCCTAGGGAATTATATAGTAGGGGATTTGGCTGTCTAACCCTTGGTTGACACCTCTTCACTGAAACGATAACCATTGCTGTTGAATCACCCTTCCTTGTCTCAACAGCGATGGTCTTCCCCATCCTGGCTAGGATTCTGTCATTAGACATCCTCAAGACCTTAAATGGAAAGAGTCAGAAAACGTGTCCCTAACATTTTCCTCTCAATCCAAGCAAACCAACCATAATTGGCTAGCGACCTGCTTAGATAATGGGACTTATTACCTATTATGGCAGGTCACTTCACCCAATCAATTTGCTAGTTGCAGGCAGCATCACTCGCCTCACAACTCAATATTCATTCCAATCAGTCAGTGATGAAACCTGACCGATTTCAAGCAGTACACCTGATAGTTAATCACTATCAGATGCCCCTATTTCATCAGCCACTCCGCCCAAAGAGATATTAGGTATTCATCTGGCTCGATCCCAGATGGATATGACCAGGTGAATATCCCAAAATCCCCCAAACATAGTTCCTCTGAAATTTTGGCCAACTGATTTCTGATTCACTTCGCCTTAGGAAATTTTCCCCTAGAGATACCAAGTAATCTAGCAGGCTGGGAATATGGGCAAAAATCTCAACACATCCCCCTCTTGCCTAGATTTCCAGCTAGAAAAGTACTAAGGCATGAGAACACCACTTTGGACACCTAGTCAAATACTTCATTGGTTCAAGTGGAGTACACTCATTAATACTCAATGCTGCTCAGGATGACCTTCATCTTACGGCGGTCTTCCTCTTCCTTCTTGCTACCGCCTTCTCAGAGCATGGTCCTCATGACCTTCTGTTATGCTGGGCTGATCAATTTACTCATGACAATATTAGTCCCAGGATCCAGTTTTCCCCCATCATGGTATATGACCCGCTGTCATATTTAGGATTCTTGGTCCAGCGTCCTTGAATTCCTGATTTTCTCCTCATCCTAGACAGGAGACTCTCGCTGTCAATGTTCATTTTGTAGCTTGATTAATGATACTTATTTCCATTCACTCTCGTTATTTTGCTCATAACCTCTTAGCTGTAAGTCATTCCTAATTCTTCCCTTGGAAAGCTTATCTCATTAATTTTAAGATTAATTTCCCTGAAATTGGAGCCTAATGGATTATAGAGTGCATAATGTCAACTTCTATATAAGTCTGACATCCCCCTCTCATCTAGATCATATATCAAATTCCAAATCTCGCTACCAGCAGCTCCTCAACAGTCTGTCTGATCCAGACCTCCGTCTCTTCCAGCAGATGAGTCGGGATGCTTGACAGAACCTCTTTTATTATCCTTCCAGGACTCATACACCTTGTCTGGCACAAGCGGCTAGTCCTTCCATCGAATTACTAGATATGGTAATTAATCCCTCCAAAACCAGGCTGGCCATCATTTCAAACAACTCTCAGCTGACTCTTCCCTTGCAGTCAATTCTAAAGTTGGACTTCAAAACCCTCCTGGGTTTGGCTCCTTTTGCTGATGCTCCAAACATCATTGTAGATGCTCAGGAGATTTTGCTGGTTGCTCTGGATCATTCGTTCCTGGCTGGGTCAGATCTGCTCCCTGAGTTCCTTTTCCAACTCGGTCAATTTTACAAACCCGCTATACTGGTTTCTGAGCTCTCAATCGGGAACAGCATACACTTTGAGCTTCCCTACACTGAACTCTGGGCCCAAGTCACTGAGGTTTTGACACTAGCGCTGAATCACTCTAATCTGGATAACCTTAAGGATTGGGGTACTGCCACTTATGCTCTTCACTTTGCTGGCAAAGTTCTTTGAACTTGGTCTACAAAGCTTCCAGCCTCGCCTAGTTTCCACCGGTCATTCAGCTTTAACTTCCAAGAAGCCTGTAGTCACCTCTTGCAGGATGCAATCTGCTCTCTGCACAACTACCTCTTCTCTGGAGCTTTCCATCACTATCTTCTGCTGATGGCGTTGATAGGGGGCATGATTTGGCAACCCCCATTGAGTATTCCTTCTTTGTTGCCAGCCCACATGTCCGGTATCTTGATGAAGCCCATCAGCAGGCGCTCAAGACAAATCTTCCAATTCCGGTGCTGTATTGGGATTACTTGGGGTTATTTGCTGATTGCCTCTTTCTTTATTGCTGCTTTTCTCCCCGCTCTGGGGCTTTGCAATTGGCATCTTCTGACATTTCAATTTCCCTTCCCCTAGTCACTTTTTCTTAGAGCTCAGCATCCACTCAATGAATGTGTTTTCATGTAGGTCTCGCCCTCACAAGCATCTGATCGCATATCAATTTCAACAGGCTGTTTATTCCTACCGCGATCCATCCTCCCTCCCTCAAGAGGTGACATAGGCGGAAACATCCCCATACTGAGGACAATCAATACAAATAAAAATTAAAAAATATATTGTCTTTTTATCTATTCATTTTAAAATCTTTTTTTCAATATTTTTTATTGATTTTTTTATCTTCTTTTTTCCTATGGGACTTGACCTTGTTTTGGCTCAGAGGTTCATCTTTTCCCCCAAACTGGGTCCTGGGTAAATAAACCTACCAGTTTTCTATGGTTCAGAGGTCCTTTTTTTGGACTTAACCATATAGATTGGTTCAGAGGTCCTTTTTAAGATTTGACCTAATCATCAGGACATGACCAAATTAATGGTTCATTGGTCCTTTGGGAACTCTTTTATTTTTTTTGTTATCCAATGCTTTAGATACTTAGCATTGACTCAATTTACAACTCTTCCATCCAAGAGATTCTTGATGGAATAAGCATCAGTTGCTGTCTTGGTGATTACTTCAAATGGACCTGACCACAATGCATCTAATTTGTTTCTTCATCTGAAACCATACATATCGCAATAGGTGACTCTTTCCCCTATTCAATAATATTCTAATGCCAGTCAGTTTTTATCATCCATCAATTTCACTCATATCCTTTTCTTCAAGGTTGTATCAAATGCTTGCAATTGCATATTGATCAGGATACTCATCAGTCAGTTCAAGTATTGATTGGTACTCATCCCCAATGTAGATTCCACCACATAAATATAATATTGGCGGTAACGCGGCCTTTCTTCTGTATAGTAACTCAAACGGCGTCTTCCCCATCGCCATATGATGAATGATGTAGGTGAATGTCACTGAACTCAGGTATTTTCCCCACGTGGAAATTCTCCCTGCAACTAGCTTCCTCAGCATCATAACCAGCGTCCCATTGACCTGTTCTACCAGTCTGTTCATCTCCAGATGGTATAGTACTGACATAACTCCTCAGATCCCCATTATTTCATTTAGCCTTGAGTTCACATGAGATGAGAAGTTGGTCCATTGTTGCTCAATAGGACTTGCAGATATCCATGCCAGTATACCGCCTGATCCAGGATGAATCTCGCAGTGCTGGTAGCGTCTACTCTGGTTAGGGCCTTCGTTTTGACCCATCTCATCAGATGGTCAATGTCTACTATGATGTACTTGACTCCCCCTGTGCTCATCACCAGTAGTCCCATCACATCGATGGACACTGTGTGCCAGGCGATTCCAGGGCGGACCAGTTGGTATCCAGGTGTATTCTTGTGTGGTTTGTGCAGCTGGCACTCCATGCAACAAGCCAGATGATCCGCAATATCGTAAATGATCAACTCCAGTAATAATAGTGGCAAATATGGTTAGTTGTTTTCCTCAGGCCTCCATGCCTGACAACCTTGTGAGCTGCTTGTATATTGCTGCTCTTTCTGACAGTTTTGGGAACAATAGCCACTTCCAATTGATCATCTTGAATACTTTTCTATCCATAGTATTGGTGTTTTCCATCACTTTTTGAAGCGCACCTTGGATTTCTCAAGGCTCATCCCCAATTCTTCCTTCAACCATTCTCTGGAATAGCTCATACGCCTGTGGGTATACCAACTGGACCATTGGCAACCACGATAAGCCATCCACGTTCTGGTGAGAAGCCCCTGCTTGGTGGACTATCACATAATCATAAGCCTGAAGCTTAAGTGCCCATTAGGCCAGTCGTCCTTCTGGTTCTTTTAGATTGTGCAGCCAACGCAGCGAAGAGTGGTCCATCACCACCTTAAAGTGCGTTCTGTGGACGTGCACCCAAAACTGCTTACATGCGTAAATGACTGCAAGGCATTCACGCTCAGTCACAGTGTAGTTCCTCACAGCGGCTGAGAGTGTCTGGCTCACATATTTCACCGGATGCTCGTCCCCAAGTTTGTCTACTTGGCTCAGTATAGCGTTGATCGCCATCAATGAAGCATCAGTTTAAATGATAAACTTCTGGTCAAACTTAGGATAATTCAGAATGGCGAATCTATCAAATAATGGCGTAACTCATCAAAAGATTCCTGCACTTCATTCCCTAAGAATCCTTTTTTCTGATCCTTCAACTGATGGAATAAGAGCTCGGCTATCTGGGCAAAATCCTGATTAAACTTCTGTAGTATCTGACCATCCCAAGGAACACTTGGATATCTCAGAAACTCTTCAGCACAGCCATCCGTTCTATGGCTTCTATCTTCTAGGCTTGCGGATGCAATCCACTAGAGTTGATCATGAATCCCAGATATTCCAACTCTTTTTTAAAGAAGTGACACTTCCTCGTCTTAATCTTCAGGTTAGCCGCGGACAGTCTCTTAAAAACTTCTTCCAAGTGGTGCAGGTGATCAGTAAACGTCCTACTGAACACATTGATATTGTCCAGATATACCAGGACGCATGACAACTTCAGGTCACTTAATATCGCATCCATGGCTCTCTGGAACATTGAGGGCGCATTGCAAAGACCCTGGGGCATCCTCGTCAGCTGGTATAACACCTGCGCGGTAATAATCGCACATTTTTCTTGGTCTTCTTCTGGCAAGTCAATCTGCCAGTATCCTGAGATCAGATTTATCGTGGAGAAATACTTTGCTTATCCTAATTGATCCAGTGCTTCGTCAATCCTCAGTAGGGGATACAAATCCTTCTTTGTAATATTGTTTAGCCTCTGGTAGTCAATCACCACCAGTTTGATCCATCCTTCTTCTTCAAGATTAGAATTGGACTCACCCAGGGACTTGACGATGGAACTAGAAGCCCATGATTCACTAGTTTGCTGATCTCATCCTCCACTACCACCTCAGTGGCTTTCAATCTTTGGATCAGTCTCATCCTTATCGTTAGATTTTTCCCAGTGTCAACCTTGTGAATTATGTCTCGTGCGCATCCCAAATTGTGGTCATCCTGAGCAAACACTTCCCAATATTTATCGAATAATTTGAGCACCTCCTTCTTCTGGCCTTCCGTCAGATCAGCAAGCTGCTCTCAATCAACCAATAGGTCGATTCTTTCAGCTATCCCAGCTGATAATACCATTTCATTTTGACCCAAAGTTGTGGAATTGTATCAATTTGGCTGTCAGGATCAAGTTAATAAACATGATAATCTGATTCCTCTTGATCTTCATCAGTTTTTCGCTCAAAGTTGCCAGGAGAACTTGTATTTTTCCATGGCCCAGCATTATTATCCCAGGAGCCACCCATGGCTCCACTCTGAACTTCTTCCAGGGGCTTCAAATTATCCATACAACAGCTCCAGAATCTTCAAATTCAACCCTGTGTTGACTATTATCTGCAATCCGTCTGGTATGATCCTTTCCTTCTTGATCCTTAATGAATTTCCCGGTTTTCTAGGATTTCCACTGGCATCTCGCGTCGCTTCCTACCAAATAATTGGTATCAAATAGGTACAATGTCAACATTGTACATCAGATTAATGAAGTTGTTTCTCTGATTCAACAGAGCTTCACCGTCCTTCTGGTATACCAATGGTAACATCTGACCCAGGATGATCAACGTATTATCCTCAAAGTTACATTCAACTATGTACTTCCATAGGAACTTCGTTCCAATCAGGATATCATAGTTTTGGTTCACCAAAACTATGACTTGCGCAGATACCACCAATGACCCAAATCATAGTGGCAGTGCACTATATGCTTCACAGGAAATGGTGGTGTTTGGCCCAGATGTTCCATATTCTCTCTTGTGTTCCAAGTCCGGGAGATCTTCATCCTCTTCACCAGTTTGGTCAGCACAATATTGATGGGTGCTCCACTGTCAACAATCACCTCACCCTTACTCAATTCACTTGAATATCTATGTATGTACACTTGGAGTATTATAATATAGTTTTTACTGAATGAATGGCAGCGTTATTAGCCAAATCTAGTGCGTGAATAATCTGCACTGATAATTCAGGAAATGATTCCTTTATCACGCCAAAGGGAGTAACATATTGGCCTCATCTAAACTATCGTCTTATAACTCATCAGGATTCTTGGCAGTTTGAATCTTCTCTGTCAGTTGTTGGGCATATGGCCGGGCAACTTCCTGAATTATATCAGGGTCAATCTTCTTCGCCCCAGCTCTAGTCACACCATTCACATCCATGTTGACCACTTGGTATAGCTGATCCTGCTCGTCATCTACAAACAGATCGTTAATGTCTATTTCTTCATTAATGATATTGGGAGGAACAGGTTTCTCCGCCACTTTATACTGTTCCTCAGCTAGGCAGTGGGCCTTTTTCCCAAATCTTTGGCAACTGCTGTCTCTTTAACCTGAACCACGTTAATCTGATCCTTTGGCTTTTTGCAGTGTACAGTGAAATGTCCTTTCCCGCCAAACTGATAGCAGACCTTCTCTTTCTTGCTTAACCATCTGAGTTCTTCAGGCTTATTTTCCAGCACAGTTCAGTTGGTAGCCTCTTTTGCTCCTTTGTTTCCCTTCATGGGATTTGGAATTCAGATTGGATTAGACTTGAAGCTTCTATTTGGGGTATCAAATGTCACTCCCAAAATATTCAGGTTGTCTACAATTTGTGAGGTAGTTATCTCCGTTGCAAATACGGAAGACATCATTTGATGCAAATTGTAATAGGGTCAAAGGGCCGCTGCAAATCGATTCTAGCATCAAAGTCGTCTAACACTTTTGCTTAGGCTAGGATCTGCAACTTATGGCAAAATCAATCTGCAAAGCTAGCAAGAGACTCATCTTTATGGGATTAGATTCCCATAAATTCTTGCTTGCGTTTTGACATGCGGGTTGGATTCCCAAACCCCTTCATTATGGCCGCCTTTGACTTGGCATACGACCAGCTGTCCCCCTCCAAGTTGGGTAACACTAGGTTCTGACAGTCGGTGTCCAGGCAGTTCATGACCATCAACACTTTTGACGATCCCCATATCCATTCATAGTCATGTCAAAATAGTCAGAAAAACGCTGGGGCGTTATCCCAATAGAATTTTGACAATTTCAGTGTTGCATTAAATTCCTCTGAGTCATTTCGGACTGATTCTCTCAGTTCAGCTACTTGACTAACTTTTGGAGTGACTTTAAGAATAATCTCCAAAATGGCATTAAAGGTGGGAAGCATATTTATCAGGGTATTAAACTTCCCAAGTATTGCGCAAGGACTTCTCTCTTTGGCATCGCTGGACAGATTGGGTTCACAAGCACATCTGTGAGCTTTCAAGTCCTCCAATTCTTTTATCAATTTCTCAAAAACTGCACTGAACTTTCTTAAATGAACGCGATCTGCTTCTCGCTCCGTTTTCAGGAATAGGACCTCTCAAACAAGGTCTCCTTCTTTAGTCTTCAACGAGTTTACTTTGCCAAGTAACTTGTTCCCAAAGTTGGTTATGATTTCTACTCCTTCCTCCACCTTGGCGACACGTTCTTCCAAGGCTGTGAACTCCCAATGGTCCACTGAGTTTAAGGCATTCTGATTCACAGAGGCAATCTCAGTCCACAGCTTGCGCATTTATTCTTTATATGACATTATAATAAATTTTTTACTCAACTACCCCTGTAGTGAGCACCAACTTGTAAAAATTTACTTAGTATTGATTATCAGCCATCAACCCAGTAACCTTTTACTGCACAGGTTCAATTTCCTTGTGCACTTTGTCACGTTGTATAGAATGTATCAATTGATAATAGTATGGAGACTAATATACATATATGAGATTAAACTATTATTAGGCCTAACGCTACGGCCAGTACTTCCTATTAAATACTCTGTAAGTTGTACTCGTAGGGATTTGTTCCCTATATTCTTGTCCACACGATCTTCGTTAAGATACCCCAGTGACAGTCTCTCTTGGCCCAACACACAAGTGGGAGCTATCTCTGATTGTGGTTCCTTTGTCTCTAGATCCCCACTCAGATCTTTACTCTTCTCTCTATGAGTCTTCTAAATATTGCATTTTGCAATAATATCCTTGAGATGGAATGACACAATAGAAGCTGATAGTCTAACTATACACCAAATTGATAATATAACTGTAGCTAATAATGCTTTCGTATATGGAACTAATGTCAGTAATAATAATTGTTTTTATTATAGTAAATCCTAGGGAATTATATAGTAGGGGATTTGGCTGTCTAACCCTCAGTTGAAACTCTCCACTAAAAAGGCAACCATTGCTGTTGAATCACCCTTCCTTGTCTCAACAGCGATGGTCTTCCCCATCCTGGATAGGATTCCGTCATTAGACATCCTCAAGACCTTAAATGGAAAGAGTCAGAAAACGTGTCACTAACATTTTCCTCTCAATCCAAGCAAACCAACCATAATTGGCTAGCGACCTGCTTAGGTAATGGGACTTATTACCCATTATGACAGATCACTTCACCAACCAATCTATTTGCTAGTTGCAGGTGGCATCACTCGCCTCACAACTCACTATTCATTCCCAATCAGTTGGTGATGAAACCTGACCAATCCCAATCAGTACACCTGATAGTTTATCACTATCAGATGCCCCTATTTCTCCAGCCGCTTTGCCCAATGAAATATTAGGTATTCATCCATATCAATCTCCAATGGTTACAACCAGGTGAATATCCTAAAATCCCCCTGAACGTAGTTCCTCCAAAACTTGGGACAATCAATTTCTGATTCAATTCTCCTTAGGAATTTTCCCCTAGCGATACCAGGTAATCTAGCAGGCTGGGAATATGTGCAAAAATCCCAACACACCTGAAAAGTTAGACCCCTCCTTGGATGCACCTATTTTGCAAGCAGTAAGCATCGCTTTTGAGTTAAAACTATTATAAACCAATACATCAAAATTGGTGAGGGGATTGTGTGTTTCCTTAGAAACAAGGAGTCTTTAGATGTCCATGTTATTAACAGTTGAGATGCATCCTACTCTGAATGTACTTACTGTGACCTGGCTGTAGCTAAGACCCAAGTCCGTGCTATCATAAATACCAGTGCCCTCATCAACATAGTCTCCACCAAATTGGTGGCCAGGTTGGCATTAAAACCAGATGTGGAACACCGGATGGTATACAGAACTGTTGGAGTGGAGAATACAGTCTCTGAGGGAGCATACAGTGCGCTCCCGCTGAGGTTTGGTTCTATTGTCATGGTAGCTCCAGCTATAGTGTTACCAAATAGCAAAAATGATCTGCTAATTGGAACTGCCTTCTTGCGGCACTATGAGGCTGTTATTGATATGTCAAATAAGACTTTTGAAATATTGGGTCAGCGAATCCTAGTCCACTTCACCTCTAATGGAGTACCAAATGA
>JAKSZP010004955.1:0-15269 GCA_022478985.1 Massospora cicadina
ATCTTAATGAAGATCGAGTGTACAGGATTACAGGGAACAAATCCTAAGAGTACAATATTCAGTATTAATTGGAAATACTGGCCAAAGAGTTGGGCCTGAAAATAATTCTAACTCAACTACAGATAATAATAATTATACTATTATCAAATTATGTATATATTCTTACAACGCGAGGTGCACAAGGAAATTGAATCTGTGCAGTAGAAAAATTACTAAGGTTGACCTCCAATAATTAACCCAACGGAGTAAATTTTTACATCATCTCATAAGCAATGGTCTTCCCCATCCTGGTTAGGATTCCATTGTCAGAATCCTTGAGACCTAAAACGGGAAGAATCAGAAGACATGTCTCCAATGTTTGCTACCTGATCCCAGCAAACCAACCATATTTGGCAAGTAACCTGCTTAGGTGATGGGACTTGTTACCCATTATAGAAGGTCACAAACCAACTAATTGATTCACTAGTTGCAGGCGGCATCGCTCACCTCACAACTTACTCCTTAAATTCCTAATTGGTCAGTGATAAAAACTGACTGATACCAATTGGTACACCTAATAGTTAATCATCAATCAACTACCAGATGCTCCCATTTCATTAGCAACTCTGCCCGACAAGATCAAAAGCATCAACCCAGAACAATCCCCAATGGATATGAACCAGGAAGATTACCTAAAATCCTCCAAGCATTGTTAACCCAAAATTAGGGTCAACCAATATCCAATTAAATTACTATAGGGATTATCCCCTAGTGACCCATGATAATCTAGATGGCTGAAAATGTGGGCAAAAATCCCAACACATCCCCCCTATTGCCTATATTTCCAGCGAGAATAGGATTGGGATAGGAGAATAACACTTTGGACGTCAGGTCAAATACTTCTTTGGTTCAAGCAGAGTGCGGTCAATCTGAACTCAACGCTGCTCAGGACAACCTTTGGTATAAGGTTCTTTTCCTCTTCCTCAACGCTACTACTACAGAGCACAGTCCCCGCGTCATTCTGTCATGCTGGGCTGATTGATTTACTCATGAAAATAATGTTCCTGGGATCTGGTTTACCCCATCAGGGCATATGACCCATTGTCATATTCAGGATTCTTGGTCTGGCATCCTCAATTTCATGATTTTCCTCCTCCTAATCGCTAGGAGATTCTTGCCATCAACGTTTGTTTTGCAGCGCAATTAAGAATGCTCATTTATATTGGCTCTTGTTATTTTCTCATAATAACTTCTTGGCTCATATCATTATAAAATTCTTCTCTGGAGAGCTTATCTCATTAATTTTAAGATTGAGTTCTCTGAAATTAGAGTTTAATTGATTACAGAGTGCATAATGTCAACTATCATAAAAGTCAACATCCTCCTCTTATCCAGCTCATATGCAAATTTGGCGTCTCAGTATCAACAGCTTTTTGACAGCATGTTTGATTTAGATGTTCATCTTTTTCAACTGATGAGCTGATCTGCACAACAGAACCTCTTCTATGGTCCTCCCCAGACTCATACTTCCAGCCAGTACCAGTGGTCAGTCCTTCCGTGGAATTACTGGAAATAGTATCCAACCCTGACAAAACCAGGTTAGCAATTGTCTCAAATGACTCACGACTAATCATCCCTCTGTCATCAATTCACAAGTTAGACTTCAAAACTCTCCTGGATTCAGCTCCATTTTCGGATATTCCTACAATCATTGTCAAACCTCCTGAAGCAATGCCCTCCACTTTTGATTGATTGTTTCTTGCATTATTGGACTTGCTTCTGGAATTCATTTTCCAACTCATCCAGTATTACAAACCAGCTGTTCTGTAAACCGAACTAGCCATCAGATTGCAAACATTTTGTACTTCCTTACGCAAAATTGAGGACCCAAGTAACTGAGGCTCTATCTTAGCTCTGAATTCCTCCAATCTCAAAAACATTTTAGATCAGGACATTTGCAATATATACTCTTTGCTTTACCAGCCAAGTTCTTTAAAGTTGGGTCGCAAAGCTTCCAGCCTCTTCTGACTTCCATCGCTCATTCTGCTTTCACTTTCAAGAAGAGCATAGTCTTCGTCTGCAGGATGCCATTTGCTCCCTGCACTAGATATCTTATTTCTGGTGCATCCCATAAGTGTAACGATCAAAAATGTCCCAGTTTTTGACCGCCATCTTGCCTTAAGATTGGCAGATTCAAAATCAGCGCCAAAAGATTGACTGATATGAGGTTCCCTTGAGGTAAGAGTTTTGACTCCATGTACTCACTATATTAACTTTAAATTTAGGGAAATTCGAAAATGTGAAAAGATGACACAGGTAAGTGAGGACTTCAGCCCCAAAATTAGCCTTATTTTATTTATTAATGAAAATAAACACGCTTAAAAATTCAATCCCAATAACATAGGGCACCGAAAATGATGCAAGAAAAAACCATAGTATTTAGCAGATCAGTTAGCCACCAAATCTCAACTTTTGTTAAGGATACAAACTCGGTTTGCCATGGGATTCCAGGTAAACAAGGCAAGAGCGGCCCAAAGGCCACCAGAGAGACCCACACAAGGGTGGAAAACAAGAAAGAATTCTGAACTGAGTTCAGAATATTGTGGGCCCAACCTTTTAAGGTTGCTCTTCTGGGGAGCCCCAGCACACTTTTCTTTGCACCCCTAGGAGCATAAAGAATAGCTTGGGAGGGGCACAGCCTAGCGTTGAGCCCACATGAACCTCAAAACCCCAAGATAGCATTTCAACTCAATTTTCGGAAATCTGAATCTTGAGTTAAAATGTAACAATTGGTTTAACCTGACCGTTACAATCAGTACCTTCCCCTGATGGCTTATATTAAGGGCATGATTTGGAAAACCCCACCTAGTATTTCTTACTTAATGTTGGCTCATATGCCCAATGTTATTGACAAAGCCCATTGGCAAGCGCTCAAGACCAATCTTCTGGCTCTGGTGCCATATTGGGATTACTTGGGGTTATTCGCCAACTGCCTCTTCTTGTTCTGTTGCTTCTTTCTCTGATCTAGAGTATTGCATTTGGCAAGTACCAACATTTCCATCTCTCTTCCCCTAGTCACATTTGCACAAGGATTAGCCTCCACTCAGCAAACTTGGCTTTGAGTAGGTCTAGCCCTTGCTAGCGTCCAATCTCACATAGATTTTGACAGTTTATTTAATTTTTTTTTAGTACTAGATGGTTGACAGTTTATTTACTCCTACTGTGATACATCCTCCCTCCCTCAAGAGCTGACAAAGGTGGAATCATCCTCAAGTCAAGGATAACCAATAAAAATTATAAAACTATAATTTTCTTTGCGTTTTAATATCTTTTTTCACTATAATTTTATCAAGCTTTTATTTTTTTCTTCTTTTTTTATATGGGACTTAACCTTCACTCAGTTTAGCAGTCCATCTTTTTTATTTATTCCCCCAAACCAGTTTCTAGATATACTTAGACCTAGCAATTTTCTATGGTTCAGAGGTCTTATATAAGACTTAACAATCTAGTTTAGTTCAGCGGTCCTTTTTTGGACTTAACCAAATTATCAGGACATAGCCATATTAATGGTTCAGCAGTCCTTTGGGAACATCTTGTTATTAATTTTTTCATAGATCCACTGCTTTAAGTACTTATCATAGACTCAATTTACTATTCCTCCATCAAAGAGGTCTTGATAGAGTAGGTGTCTATCACCATCTTGGCAATAATCTAGAATGGACCCAACCACAATGCATCTAACTTGTTTCTTCTCCAAAAACCATGTGTATTGCAATAGGCAACCCTTTTGCCTATTTAGTATTCTGAAAAGGCCGGTCAGTACTTATCATCCGTTGCTTTTGCTCTGATCCTTTTTTTTGAAATTGTATCAAATGCTTACAATTGCATTTCAATCAGGATATTTGACAATTAGATCAGGCACTGCTTGGCACTCATCCCAAATGTTGGTTTCCCCACCAAATATAAAATTGGTGTCAATGCAGCCTTCCTCCCATATACAACTCAAATGGCATTTTTCTTGTCGCCATATGATGACTTATGTTGTATGCAAATGTCACCAAACTAAGGTATGTTCCTTATGCGGAAGTCCAATCTACAACCAGCTTATTCAGTATTATGGTCAACATTCTATTGACCCATTCTACCAGTCCGTTTATCTCTGGCTGGTAAGGTACTGATGTGACTTCTCATATCCCCATTATTTTATTTAATTGTGGCATCACATTAGACATGAAATTCATTCCATTATTTCTTAACAAGACCTATGGGCATCCATGTCAATATACTACTTGATCTAGGATAAACTGTTCAGTTCTTGTAGCATCTACTTTTTCTAGGACCTTTGTCTCAACCCATCTCAACAGATGGTCAATTGCAAATATGATGTATTTGACTCCCCCAGTACTCATGGTTAATGGTCCCATCAAGTCAATAGATACTGTATGCCAAGCAAATCCAGGGCGGACCAGTTGGTATCTAGTCATGTTCTTGTGGGGCTTATGCAACTGGCACTCCACAAAACAAGCCAGATAATCTGCTACATTGTAGTCGATGGACTCCCAGTAATAGTACTGAAAATATGATTGGTCATCTTCCTCAGGCCTCCATGACCAACTTACTTAAGAGCAGCTTAGATGATAGCCACTCATTCCAACATCTTTGGGAATAGTAATCGTTACCCATCCATTGTTTTGAAAACTTGTCCATCCATGGCCTCAGTGTTTTCCATCTCTTTTTGAGTGCACCTTGGATTTCTTGGGTTTGTTCAAATTTTCTTCTTTAATCATACTCTGGAATAGCTCATCCACCTGCTGGTATACCACTTGGACCATTGGTAACCTTGATAAGACATCTGCATTCTGATGAGAAGCTCCAGCTCAGTGGACTATCTTATAATCATAAGCCTTTACCTTTAATGCCTATTGGGCCAGTCATCCTTCTGGTTCTCTTAAATTCCGTAGCCTACACAACGAGGAGTGGTCCATAACCACTTTAAAGTGCGTTCCATGGATATACATTCAAAAACTGTTTACAGCGTAAATGACCACAAGGCATTCACGCTCAGTCACAGTGTAATTCCTCTCAGCTTCTGAGAGTGTCTGGCTCATATACGCTACTAAATGTTTGTCCCTGAGTTCATCCACTTGGATCAGGACAGCACTGATTGCCATTAACAAAGCATTGGTCTATATTATATATTCTCATTCAAAATTCATATATTTTAAAATAAGAGAATCTATTAGATACTGACGTAATTCATTGAAAGAACTCTGGGCCTCTTCACTCCAGATAAATCCTTTTTCTGATCCTTCGTAAATGGAATAAGGGCTCAGCAATTCTTGCAAAATCCCAAATGAATCTTTGATAGTATCTGACCATTCCAAGGAACACTTATATATCTTAAACAATCTTTGGTACAGCCATTCGCTCTATGGCTTTAATTTTCTGGGTACGCAGCTGCAGTCCACTAGATTTGAGAATGAATCCCAGACATTTTAACTCTTTATTGAAGAAGTGGTACTTCCTTGGCTTGATCTTCAGGTTGGCCATGGATAGTCAACTAAATACTTCCTCCAAGTGGTGTAAAGGTCAGTTAATGTCCTACTGAACACATATTATATCATTCGAATACACCAGGACGCACTACAACCTCAGGTCATTCAATATGGCGTCCATGGACCTTTGGAACGTCACAGGCGCATTGCATAGACCTTGAGGCATTCTTGTCAGATGATACACCCCTGAGCGGTGATGATCGCACATTTCTGGTCTTCCATTGGCAAATTAGATTTTCAATATCTAGACATTAGATCCATTGTGGAGAAATACTTTGCTTTTCCTAATCAATCTAGCGCATCATCACTTCATGGTATTGGATACAAATCCTACTTTGCAATCTTTATTAGCTTCCAATAATCAATCACCACCCAATTAGAGCTGTCTTTTTTTCTTCACAAATAAGGATATGGCTTTCCTAGTGACTCAACAGCTGAACTAGAAGCACATGCTTCACTAGTTTATTGATTTCTTCCTCCACTACCGCTTTGGCTGCCTTTGACCGTCAAATTGGTCTCATTATTATTGGCAATTTTTCCCTGTTGTTGACTTTGTGGATCACATTCCTCGCACATCCCAAATTGTGGTTGTTCTGGGTGAATACTTCCCAATACTTGTCAAATAGCTCAAGCACCTCCTCCTGCTGTCTGTCCATCAGATCAGCGAGTTGCTCTTGATCAACCAATAAATTGATACTTTTGGTCACCCCTGCTAGTAATTCCATTTAACCAAGGGTCCTAAAATCATGGAATTTCCTCAATTCAGCTGTCAGGATTAGATGAACAAATGTAATGATCTGATACTTTCTCAAGCTTCATCGTTTTTCACTCAAGTTCGCCAGGAGAGCTCGAATTTCTCCATGGCCCAACATAATTATTCCAGGAGCCACTCAAGTCTCTACTCTGGACTCCTTCCCGGGGCTTCCAACTTCTCCACACAGCAGCTCATGTATCTCCAATGTCAAACCCATATTGACTATGGTATATGATCATGGCGGTATGGTCCTTGAATTCTTAATCTTCAGCGGAGTTCCCCAATGTTCCAGGAAATCTGTCAGCGTTTATCATCGCTTCTGGCTAACTAATTGGTAATAAATTGGGACAATGCCATCATTGTAGATCAGATTAGTGAAGTTATACCTCCTAGTCAGTGGAGCTTCCCCATCTTTCTGATAAACCAATGGTAACATATGACCTAATATGGTCAGCATATCCTCTACAAAGTTACATTCAAATCCGTATTTTTGTAGAAACTCCAACCCAATCAGAATATCAGTTTCTTGGTTGGTCAAAACTATTGCTGGGGGTAGATACCACTAAGGATCCAAATTGAAGTGGTAGAGTGCTATAAGTTCCATAAGAGATGACGGTACTTGGCCTAGCTGTCCCATATTCTTTATTATGTTCTAATTTGGGTGAGATCCTCATCTTATTCACCATCTTGATTGAGACAATATTGATAGGCGCTCCGCTGTCAAATATAGCCTGCACACATACTTGATTAACCAGTATATCTATATATACACTCAGAGTATTGTAAAATCATATTTACTGAGTGTGTAGTGGCATTATATAAGAATTGAGAATGTGAATTAATTGTGCCAACAGATCAGCAAATGATTCCTTGATTGTGCTAAGGGGATAGACAGGTTTGCCTCATCCAATTTGACTGGTCAATTCTTTCATATTCTTTGTGGCTCAGATCTTGTCCATCAGTTATTGAACATATGGCCAAGAAACTTTCTTAGTTATTTTGGGGTTGATCCCCTTCACTCTGGATCTGGTTACTGCGGTCACAACTAAATTGACCACTTTCTATAGTTGATCCTGCGCATCATCAACAAACAGATCACTAATGTCAATTACTTATTTGATATCAGGGGGAATGGGGCTTTCCGCGGCTCTAGACTATTGCTCATCTAGGCTGCAGGCCCTTTTCCCGACTCATGTGCAGGTTTATACTCTTTTTCTTGGACCACATTGATCTGTTCTTTAGACTTCTTGCAGTGAACAGCGAAGTGTCCTCTTCCTCCATAAAGGTAACAGCGTTTTTCTTTCTTATTGAGCCGCTTAAAATATTTGGACCTATTTCCTGTCATGGTTTGATTATTAGACTTCTTAGCGCCCTTATTCCCCTTCATAGGATTTATATTTCATACTGGATTCAAAAAAAACTTCTATTCAGAGCACCAAAGGTAGCTCCTATTATTTTCAAATGATCTACCATCTGTTAGGTGGTAATCTCCATTGCAAACACAGAAGACATCATTAAATGTAAATTATGATTGAGCCAAAGGGCTGCTTGCAGTGCGATCTGAGCATCAAAATCATTTAGCACCTTCACTCCAACCAAAACCTGCAATTCTTGGTAGAAAAATTGGCAAAACCCGTTAAGGATTTGTCCTTCTGTAATTGGATTCCCATGAACTCTTGCTTGCGCTTTGACATGTGCGTGTGACTTCCAAATTCTTTCATAATGGCCGTCTTGGCCTCTTAGTATGACCAGATGTCCCCCTCTAGATGGAGTAACACCAGGTTCTGACAATTAGTATCAAATCAGTTCATCAATGTCAAAGCCTTTTGATGATCTCCATAACTGAACATTGTCTTGTCAAATAATTAGAAAAACGCAAAAGCATTATCACAATGGAAAGTAGGTAATTTTGGCATGGATTTAAATTACTCCAAAGTTTCTTTAGCCACCACTCTTGGTTTGGCTACTTGACTAACTTAAGGAGTAATTTTGGTAGTCATCTCCAAAATGGCTGTGAATGTGGTCAGCATGTTTTATGGAATAGTCGTCTTCCCAATTGGAGTTCTTGGGGTCCTCTCTTTAACGTTGGTCGCCGCATAGGGCTTACATTCACATTTATAAGTCTTCAACTCCTCAACTTGCCTAATCAGCTGCTCTATATCTGCGCTGAATTCTCATAATCAAATACAATCCACTTCACGTTCCATTTTCAAGTATAAAACTTCTCAAACTAAATCTCTTTCCTTTTTCTTTTATTGACGTTACTTTTCCTAGTAACCCATTTCTGAAACTAGCAATATTCTTGACTCCTTCCTCAATATTAGTAGCTCTTTCCTCCAAGACAGCAAATTCTCAATGATCCACAGAATTCAAGGCGTTCTTATTGACGGTTGCCATTTCTGTACAGTTTTCTTAACTCATCCTTGTAAAACATCTTGTCCTAGTATATCCTACTCAACTACAACCCCTGTAGTGAGCACCAATTGTTAAAATTTAGGGGCTTTGCTGCTTGTTCACGATTAACTTCTAAAATGATAACTGCACAGGTTCTGTTTGTGCACTCTTCACGTTTTCTGATATTACATGATATAATTTGATAATAGTATAAAGACTATTTTCCATAGTTGAATAAATCACTAGTGTTTGGTCCAACGCTTGACCAGTATTCCTCCTCAAAATACTCTAGATGTCCTCAGTAGGGATTATGACCCTTACCCGCCTAGCTTGATCCATGCACAGATCCTTAGTTTACGGCCTTTCCTCTGGTGACACACAGTTGACAGCAATTTCATTCTTACCCTAGCTCCTTTTCCTGGATCCACGCTCAGATCCATACTTTTTATCCTAAAGAGTCTATAATTAAAGCACACTGCAATATCTTCCTCAAAGATGAATAGAGCTACTAATGAATTCTGGTAGTTACTGTTTTTTATCAAGTAAATTCTTAGGGGAATTTATAGAGAGAATTCGGCGCCCAACCCTCAGTTGGTGCCTCAGCGATGAACTGGCAGCTGTTGTCATTAATTTACCCTTTGTTGACTTATCAGCGATGGTCTTCCCCTCCTGGTAGAATTCCATTGTCAGACATCCTCAAGACATAAAATATAAAGTGTCAGAAATGTGACCCTAACGTTTGCTACTTGATCACAGTGAACCAACCATATTTGGCAAGCGACCTTCTTAGATAATGGGACTTGTTACCCATTATAGCAGGTTGCAAAATAACTGATCAATTCTCTAGTTGCAGGCAGCATCACTCGCCTCACAACTTACTCCTTAAATTCCCAATTGGTCAGTGATAAAACCTGACTGATACCAATTGGTACACCTGATAGTTAATCATCAATCAACTATCAGATGTTCCCATTTCATTGGCAACTCTTCCTGACTAGATCTTAAGCATTCATCCAGTTCAATCTCCGATGGAGCCAACCTGGCGAATTACCTAAAATCCCCCAAACATTGTTAACCTGAAATCAGGGTTAACTGATATCCAATTCACTCGCTATAGTGAATTATCTCCTAGCGTCCCTGGTAATCTAGACGGCTGGAAATATGGGCAAAAATATTATCAGGCATCCAGAATGGCAGGCAGTTTGAATTTAACTTGCCACATTCATGACATAATCAACTGTACATTACTTTCAACCATTCCTGCCCTTCTTGTCAAGATGGGTGCAGCAAGGGTCATTTTCTATCAGAGGAATAGGGCTGTGAAGGAATTTTACTATGGATGCACTGGTTGTAAGTTCCTGGGGAACGTCCTTTGGCCATTGATAGAGCCATTTTTCCATTCCTGAGTAAGAAGACACTGAAGAGGATGGCAGTACCCCTCGTTACTCAGGGCAATCTCGCTCATGTAGTAGATGAGCAATGGGTAACAGCTCTTCCACTTTGGGTCCCACCCCCAGTACTTACACTTACCTTGACATAATTTAGTTATGGGGAATCTGCAAAATCTGCGCTAATATTGTTGAATTGAAATCAACTGAATTTAATTTGAGTGGTAATCTGACCAATGCTTGGATCTCAAATGACTGGAAAAGCATGCAGACTGAGTTATCAGACAGAATGCCTGACAGTTCCAATTTATTAATGGGTCAATTGATCAAATCCCCTCCCTACCAAAGTCATTGGGGATCATCCTTGATGGGCAGGTTATAGCATCGGATGCCATCGATGAGGGTTCAAAGTCCCCTGTTGATAATTTGGGTGTTGTGGCTGATGAGATGCCACTGACTGAACAAATGGCCCAGCAACTGATCACGGGCGGGTTGGGTGTCCCAAACCTGTTCCCAACCAAATGGACACATCCCTATGTGGGGTGGCCTTGGGGGATTCCCATCGCTTGTTGGGCCAAATGCCGTTGTGCCAACTGGTGAAAACGTAGCTGAGCCTTGGTTTGGACGTTTGAGGTCAAACTGACAGCAACTCAGCCCACTACCAAATTTTTTGATGTTGGTTCTCAAGGAACAAACCCGTCCATTCCTGAATAATTCGCTGGTTAGGTCGAAATTGAGGGTTCCAATCCCGGCTTGTCACTACCCCAATTGACCACTATTTAATCATTTGCATAGCACTGAAAAAATTGTTGGTCAATTTTCTTCCTTTTTCTTTAATCAAAATTTGCCAGAAAAAACCAAAACAATTTTTTATTGTATTACTCCTTCCAACTGCATCCCTGATGGCGTTTCCCTGGTGGCCTGTCAGTCCATATACTGGATGGGCTCTACCAGTACTTATGGTCACTATGACCCCCTCCATCATTGATTGGATTCAGCAAGTCTAATATTTTTGGCTCTACAACCCCATTATCATGAACTTCGCGCAATAGTACACGGGAATTTTGTGGCCTTATGTACATCAATTGCAAGAGAGAATCTGTCTCCTTGCCTCCCCGGTTGAAGTGACCCCATATTCCAATGAACTCATTGAAACTATTACTATGATCCTACTCCCTGCAGCAAGGGCCCTGGGTCAGGAGTGGGCTCATTGTGGTTCATCATCGGGATCATACTCACTGTTGTGTTGCACCAACAATTTGTTGTTTCCCAATGCCAGCTCCATATCAAGTCATTTGGTCGGTAATGCCTCTGGCATTCTGGCTTGCTTTTTGGGTGCTTACACATCCTGACTGGCAGGCTTGTTTAAACTTCTTCTGCCGTTTCCATGACACTGCCCCAGTGTATCCAACATTTACTCATCCCACCCTCCAAAATGAGAATTTAATGCTTAATCCGTTGAGGTGGCCTTGGTTTTGAATCCCAGCTCCAAATCAGTATCCATATTGATTCTCAAAGTTGTTGTAGCTTCCACGCCCATGTTAGTATATCTGGGCACTCTGACTTATAAAACATCTGCCTCTGTCGCACACCTTGTGCTTTCCCCCAATCTAGTTGCAATTTAGTTTTTATATATATATGGACTTGACCATATCTGCTAATAAAGAGGATTCTGCTTACTTTATATTACTAATGAAAATTAGTATTGGATCATACCAGGTGTCTTTTGAGGCCTTGGTTGACACTGGGGCAGCAGGTAACTTTATGAGCCTAGAGTTGGCCCACCAGCTCAATATTGACCTGGATGAGAACCCTAAGGTAATGGTTGCCTCGTCAGTATCTCAGCTATCCTATAAAGTTTGACGCCCCATACCTTTCTCAATCCATCAGTTTAGCTTTTATGACCACTTCTCTGCTATTCCCAACCTCGTGTTCCCAGTAAATTTGGGAGTGGTTTGGTGGTGTTGGCAGCATGTGTGAATCCATCTGGAGACAAACACGCTGTCTTTCTCCAACAATCAGGTGGAGGGCGAGTTTCCTTTGTTGGATACCCTCACTAAAGCTTGTGGTCGTAGTTTGATTACAACCCTTGTTTCCCTCATTGGTCTTCCACCAGATTTTCCAGATGAGTTGGTGAGATATCAGAGCACTTTTAATCCATAAAGGCTGATTTCCTTCCCCCTCATATGGAATTCATTTTGCATTTTCAGACAACGGTACATGTGTTAATATAAACTGTCCAATGTACCCATATACAGTGGAGGAGATGTGGCCCTAAATACATGATTGGACAAATTTAAGAAGAGTTGGTTGTTCCAGGAGACATCTCCAGTTGCATCCCCCATTGTCTTTGCCAAAAAGGCAGATAGGACACTCCGCCCCTGTGTGGATTACATGCGCCTCAATAAGATAACAGTACATGACCCCTACCTGATTCAATTAAAGCAAGCCATAGGCCAGAAGATTGCCAAGTCACTGGTGTTTTCTGAACTTGAGCTTTTGAATGCCTTCAATTAAATTTGGGTGAAGGAAGGTCAGTAATGGCTTACCGCTATCCAGACAAAACGAGGTATATTTCAATTTTTAGTAATTCCCTTTGGGCTGAAGAATGCTCCTGCAACTTTCAAGAGAATGATTGATAGCATACAAGGGGATATCAGATTCCCCTACGAAGTTGCATATATCAATGATATTTTGGTACACACCCCCACTCCCAAACAACATGCAAAAAATTTGGAGGCAGTAGTGACAGCTTTGCATAAGGCAGGCCTGTTCATAAAGCTTTTTAAATGCAAATTTTATTAGTAAGATGTCACTTTTTTGGGCAACCTTGTCTTATAAATGGCTATGCTATCCCGCCCAGCAAATTGGATGCCATTCATGAATGGCCCACTCCAACAACGCAGAATCAATTGAGAAGCTCTTTGGGTACCATCATTTTCCTGAAAAGTTATCTCCTGCCTTATCCCAGTTAGCTGCCCCACTTCATCCACTCATGGGAAATAACGTCCCCTTGCGATGGACACCTGAGTGCCAACTGGCATTTGATTCCATAAAGACATTTTCTTATTGCCTCCCATCCTTAAGCACGTGGATCCTTCTAAACCTTTATTGTAGCATGTGATGCATCTTCTGCCGCGGTAGGGGCTGTCTTACTCCAAGATCATGATGTATTGGAACACCTGGTCACTTATTTCTCCCACAAATTCTCCTCCACTGAGAAATCCTGAGCCATCTACAATAAAGAGCTGGCATCCTTGGCGTGGGAATCGACCCACTGGCGGTACCTCTTGCAGGGCGCTCAACATGAGTTGACTGTGAAAACAGACCACCAAGCTCTCCTCTACTTCTGTAAGCCACAGAAGTTGGTACACCGCCAGGCCCGTACTTACTAGGATCTATTCAGCTTTAACTTCAAACATGAGTTTGTGAAAGGTGCGTTGATTGTCCTTCCTGACTTCCTAAGTTACAACCCCGCACACTGTCCTATTGACTCAGAGGAGGCGGATCTAGTCACCTTCATCCCTCCCACCCAAATTTTATCCATTGTTCCTCCCGTGGTTTTGAAATTGGACTTAGCTCCAGACTCACCCCTAATCTCACGAGTTTTGGCAGCGCAAATGACCTATGCAGAAGGGGTGGACCTTTTGGAGCAGTTGTCCCTCCTTGCGGCAAAACCTTTCTTGTATTATATGGCTGATAACCTCATTCAATTATGGTCATGGGTTTGGGTTCCTCCCCTCCATTGAGATGAAGTGATTTAGGCTCACTACGATCCTCCTGCAGTTAGATATACAGGTAATAAGAAGTGCCTTAACTTGATCAAGTGTACCTATAATTGGGTGGGCTTGTCAAAAGATGTTCTGGCATGTATTGCAGATTGAATAACTTGTGCATGGGTCAAGTCATACCAGTATGGCAAGAATGGTCTTCTTCATCCCTTACAACAAGCAGAGGGTCCTTGAACATTGGTGTCCATGGACTTTAATGTTGAACTTCTAAGTTATAACGGGTTTACAGTGGTGAAGGTGGTTGTCAGCCGCTTCACAATATTTTCCATTTTTATCCCTTGTTCTTCCACTATCACTTCAAAGGAAACTGTTCATCTTTTCTTACGCCATGTGTTCTCAATGTTTGGGTGCACAGGATATTGTCAGCAACCATGGCCCCCAGTTCATGGTGCGATTCTGGAAAAAGCTCTTAGCAATCTTAAATATTTCACCCTGTCACTCCACCGCATACCACCACAAATCTGATGGCCAAACTGAATGGGTTAATCAGATCATTGAGCAATAATTGAATTGTTAAGCTGCTGCTGCTCAGGATACCTGTGCTGATGACCTTCTACTCGCTCAAATTGCATAGAATAATGGAACGCATGTATTCACTAGATTCTCTCCATATGAAGCGACCTTAAGGTACAACCCTCATTTTCAGCCGGCCCATGTCTTATCCCAGAGGTACCAGCTGCCGTTGATCATGCCCAACATATCTGGATAATGCAGTCCTTAGTTTGGGAGCTTCTAACTAAGGCTATAAGTGATTACAAGCAGTTTACAGATTGGAAGCAGCTCCCAGCTCAAAATCAAGGTCAGCTCATATGTCATGCTTGACATGACATTTGCAGATGCAGGTGCCCTCACGTAAGTTTGCAAGCAAATTTTTAGGTCCTCACTTGGTGGAGGAAGATTTGAGCAATGGCGCTTTCTGGTTGAAATTGCTACCTCACTGGAAACAACATTCAGTCTTCCATGTGTCGCAGTTGTCTTATTCAATGTGGCAATCCCCTTGGAAACAGAGCCTATTGCAATTGAGAATGTTGTGGAGGCTGAAGTGGAAGCTATCCTGGCCTCTCCAAAATATCAGCAATCAGTCCAATATCTTGACGCTTGAAAAGGCTGTCTGGCCTACAGGAACAGTTGGGTCACAGCCTAAAATTGTGCAAACTGTTTGGAGCTGGTCAAGACTTTTATGCCACCAACCCAGAAGATCCCCATTCTCCCCCAAAAATTGCTACTTTAATGGCTATCAAGTTACTGAAGGCCCACAAAAATGTTGCCCTGACTCAGCTCCCCAGTGGTGGTCCCCCCTTTGGCAAAAGAAAAGGGTAATGTAAGTCATGGGGAGTGTCCCCTCTGCTTAGACTGGGTGGTCTTCTTATTTCCCACAAAGAAGGGTCTGATAAGGGAAGACGTTTGT
>JAKSZP010004956.1:0-15203 GCA_022478985.1 Massospora cicadina
GGACGGAGCTCCAGCAGTTATTAGATGCGGGTTTAATCATTTTAATCAAAACCCTTGGTCTTCACCTCTATTACTAATTAAAAAGAAAAATGGAGATTATTGTATAGTCATGGATCACCATAGGTTGAACATCCTCACTAAGAAGGATAGCTATATTATCCCTCGCATTGATGACGCCCTGGCCCAACTCTATGGCTCTAACATCTTCTACACTATGGACTTGGCCAGTGGCTATTGGAAAATGGACCTTTCTTCTCAAGATCAGGAGAAATGCGCTCTTATTTGTAGTGAAGGTCTCTTTTAACCCACACGATTACCCCAAGGGTTGTGCAATGCACCTGCTTTTTTCCAGCATGCAATGGATCACGTCTTTCAGGACCTCAAGCTAACTTGTGTCATCATCTATCTTGATGACATCACGGTGTTCTCTAAAACCTTCAGCAAACATCTTGATCACTTGAAGGAGGTGTTCCAGCGGTTATGTCAGTCTAATATAAAGTTAAAGCCCTCAAAGTGTACCTTCTTCCAAAGAAAATTAGTTTTACTTGGCCACTCCATTTCACAAGAATGTATTCAGCCCATGCAGGACAAGGTCAAAGCCATCTCAAAGATGCTGGCCCTTAAAAATCTAAGGGATATTCAGGTATTTTTAGGGATGATGGGGTATTACCATCTTTTCATCCCTAAGTTCGCCCAACTCAGTGAGCCCCTTGTCCATCTATTAACAAAGAATGCCCCTTTCATTTGGTGTGCTGAGCAAAAGGCCGCTTTTGAGACGTTGAAACAATTCCTACAACAACGTCCTATCCTGAAACATCCAGACTACAATAAAACCTTTTATCCTGTTTACCAATGCTTCAGACTATGCTGTTAGGGCCTGTTATAAAATTGGCGGTAACAATAGATACGCCGGCAGATTCTGCACAGGGTTTGACTCACTGAGCAATCAAGACCAATGATATGATGATCATTGTCCATGAAACAACAGAATAAACTTATAAATAAATACAGTGTACTTACTCCCACAACCTCTTTTACTTAATATACTTAATACCGCGGCTTCTTTCTATTCTGCTTACTCTAAACTCACCTAACAACCTCCCCTTAATCGCCCATCTTGCTTATATTACAGCGGCTTAGATGATACCACTCTCATAGCTTGGACTATTCACTTCCACCAATTCTCATTGTTTCAGCTGGTTATTCTTTGATTCTCTAATGCCTAATTGTAGGAGATTTAATTTTTATCCATCAAATGTTGACTTCGCCTTATTTAAAGGCGATCCAATAATAAATCCATTATATCCCAATATCGCCTTGTCTCAAGGCACTTAAATAATTATAACTGTTATTATTTTCAGAGGATTCTTCCCAATCCGCCCTAGAGGTCCCACAATTATTGTCCAGTCATATCAGAATTGAAACATTACCCCCTCCTTGACTGTATGATAAGTTCCTATTGCTTGTATGGTCGGAGGAACTTTGTGTGCACTTGGTTAATAATTTGACCACTTTCGGGGTCCTTGATGGTATATGTGTTGACCCCATTTTTCTCTATAACTTCGAATGGACCAGTCCAAATACTGGCCAGCTTGTGTTTTCATCCGAATCCATGTTGGTCATGGAAGAGAACCATATTGCCTTCCTTGTATGTCGCTAGCCTGCTATGACATAGCTGATTGGCGGCCTGATTCCTAATCTTCTTGGCTAAGCTGAAGGAATATACTTCAGTTTGCAGTTTGATCAGAATGTTCGCAAGGTTAGTCAAATAGCAGTGGGGTTCCATTCTGCCAGTGTCTTCTACACATGAATAAAGTAATGCCAGAAGGGCCAGGTGTCAGCCATATAGTAGTTGGAAGGGACTCTTCCCCGTGGCGGAATGATAACTAATGTTATAGGCAAACACAGCAGTGGAAAGAAGAGAACTCCAATCAGAAGGGTTATCCAAACTAATTTTTGTAGAATGTGCACCAATGTTCCATTCACCCATTTGACCATTCCATCAGACTCAGGGTGGTATGGGGTCATCAGAACTCTGCGGATACTAATAAGCTCATTTAGTCTGGGGAGGATGTGTGAGGTAAAGTTGATTCTGTTATCAGTGAGAATGAACTGAGGGCAGCTGTGGTGATGAATAATGCATTCCATTACAAACTTGGCCACTGTAACCGCCCCCAAATCCCATATTGTCCTTGATTTGACCCACCAGGTCAAGTGGTCAATATCCACCAGAATGTACTTACATTGGTTAGCTCCTGTTGGCAAGGGACCAATGACATCAATAGAGACTGTATGCCAATCAAAGTGAGGTTTCACTAACTGGTATGAAGTCTTATGGCGGAATGGCTTCTCCACTTGGCACTGATGGCAACAGGAAATGATTTTGAGCAAATTGAAGTTCATACTTTCCCAATAGTACCTAGGGCGCAACAACTCCATTGTCTTGTGCATCCACCATGTCTGACTGCTTTGTAGGCACTCATAATAATTCCTGTTCATGATGAGGGTCGCAAAAAATTCACCATAAAATTGTCGATCTGCTTATACAATTCTCCATCCCATTGGAAGGTATTTGTTCACATTACATTCAACGCTTTAATCACTTGGGGCAGTTCATCGTCATACTATCCACTGAGCATTTTGTCAAACATTATGCCACTTAAATCCACCGCAACTGCACTTGTTGGAATTATTGATAGCAATTAGCATTTTGGAGTTTTGCTCCTGGTTGATGAAAAATTTCAAAGTCATACGTGTCAGGAAGTTGAAATGACTGGATGATATGCTACCCATATTGGCGGATCACAGGGTAATAGAGATGAGTCTCGAGATTTACAAAAAGGGATACACAAATTATATTCGAGAAAAATGAGAACATTTGGCGAATTGAGAGGAATCACGCCAAGATCCAATACAAATGAGAGCAACTCAAATAAGGAAGAAGAATAGAAAATACCAAGCAGAGGATGCATCCAACTGGGGATCAAGGTATAAAGAGCCTGATGGAAGATTAAAGAGGGGTAATCTTTTTTGATGAAGAAGAAGTGCAGAATGATCTGTGAGACATCTAAAAATATTGAAAGAAATAAGGGGCAATAGCCCCATTAAATTTTATTTAGTTTTATTATAAGAATTGGCGATCCTCAAATCATCAGATTGTGTTGCTCAGTGGTTATACCCTGTGCAAATTCAACTCGGTGACAGCAGACCTAGACGCCAAGAAATTAACAGTGGTGATCACTACAGGGGGCCACTTAGCAACTATAGCAGGGAAATTACAATGACAAATCCTCATTTGTTCTGACCTAACCTGATCGGGTTTTGAGCATGACATGCTGAAGAAGCTTGGAGGACACCTAACTTGGAACCAACATTGTTTACTGTTACCAAACCAGGGGATGTTGAAATTATAATTACTGTGCAATTCAAGAATTGCCTGGACCTGACGACTAACCAACATGGACGCCCCACGAATGTGACCCCACAACAACTAAGAGTTATTATGGAATGGTTGTTGCGCGGGTATCGCCTATATGAGGATGAGAGTGGGGAAAATGCCATGAGTTTGTTTTATAACCAACGTGATCAAGAAAATTGATATGCGCTGTACATGTCTTAATTGGACGCTACTACATTAGAGTTAACTCGCCACCTCGGTACTCATGGGATCAAGGAATACTTAGTCACTTATGTGCAGCCTTTGATTCACCAGCTAATACGTGTCCTAGCTCGCCACAACATTAAAGTTGGAGATGTGTTGCAGTTTGCTCAAGCACAACAGCATGATACTTGCCTCCTACTGGACTGCCTTGATCGTTCATTCTCAGAAATACAAGGGGCACTGGCACAAATGGATCATCATGTCAGGGATGTTTGCCGTCGATTGGACCTTCTAGTACCACAGTTAAACTCAGAACTACCTCGAGTAATAAGAGAACTACTGGAACAGCATGGCCTATCCGCGGAGTGGATTCAGGACGTGACAACCTTGGGGAATAATACCGAGCGCTGTATGATGGAGCTAGCTGAATGGGCAGAAGCTCTTGAAGCCATAATTGCTCAGCTCAAGGAAAGAATGACCCTGATGGAACTGCAATTGGCGGCCCAAGTTGGCTCCTTACTGACAGAATTAGATCAACTCCATATCAAAATGGAATACCCAGCAAACATCTGATAACGCGCTTATTCTTAGGTCAACATCCACCAAGTATCTCCAACATATTTGTTGAGTTACACAACTAGAAGTCGTTAGTCAGGAGGAAGAACATTGAGCCTCCCCTCTCCCTATTGGTGAGAAAAGTGAGTATGCGGACCTGCAAGACTGCATTGATACCCTTTGATGGGCTAATGAGGAATCAGCACAATAATGATCTTTCCTTGTTAACCAAATAAACAACGCCAACCAGCAAGCGGAAAATGCAAGACAACAACAAACCCACCTGCAGAATAGAATTGAGGAAGTTCTTTTGAGATTACAAACTAAGGAACAAACACTGAATGAGGAAAAAGGATTCTGCTGAGAATTGCAATGGCAATATAACATGCTGCAACAAGAATGACAGGATGGACGGTGTAGATGTGCTTTAGTCAAAATGGAACAGCTGATTAGTGAACAGTTCATGAGGCATACCGAAGCTGGGTGAAACAGGGCAGTTAGTGGTAACTTGGGGGAAGAATATTATGGATCAGCAAACGAGTAACCATTAGGTGGTATGACAGACCCCCCACGTGATGACACTTCTTATGATTCCGCTTTGATGAGCTCAAGCTCATCCAGATGGTGGCATGATAACACACCAAATGATGGTTCCCATAGTCGCTCCAAATCCAGTTCACCAGCCCCTTGCAGCAGAACCTGAGAGCTGAGTGAATTGGTCCATATTGAAAAGATACCTCCTTTCAGTTTTAATGGAAACCTACATGGGTATTTTAAACATTTTTAATTCGGTGTGGAAGGGGCTGCCAATCAATGGAAGGCGAAGTTGTTACTGTCCGCTTTAGATGTAGAAAGCGCTGATCAAGTGATCTGACATCTTCCAGATAGTCAGTGTCTTACGCACAAGTAAAAGCAATAGTTATTTTGCTGTTTGGAGGTGCTAACAAGGTGTCTCAATGGAAAGCCAAAATTTATGACTATACAGTTTAACCAAAATGAGACCTTGTCAGAATTCTCTGAGCGGTTTTCAGCGGAAGCTCACGCTTTACTTGGGGCTAATATTTTAACCACTGAGGATGTAGGTATAGTGATGATGGCGGTGGTCAAACCATATCAGGAACTATACAATGCTATGTCCCATGTGTTAGATGGGGATACTGGCCTCATTAAAATTGTGAACGCCTTACATAGACTCTCTGCCATGAACGGCGCCCCCAATGTAGCCCAAAAACCCTCCGTTGCCCCTGCTCCATCATTTTCCAAATACCGGGTGCAACAACTGAGTTATCAGCCGCTGGAATGTAATCATCGCTCATATGAGTCAGTAGACCCTTTCCATCCTATGTACGCTTCACCAGTTTGACCGTGACCATGGAACCTTACTGGTAATTATTGACCTGGTCCTTCCAGCCCAAATTATATATGTGAACCTTTTATGAACACTTGCTTCTAGTGCGGATAGAGAGGGCATTATGCAGCCAATTGCCCTAACAACCCACAAGTGTACGCAATGCCAACTATGAAAACCAAGCAGGGAAAAGCTTGAGCGGAGTAGAGATGGGACGCTCTACCTCCACTAAGCTCAATTCACTTGTCCCTAATACCTGCCACACAACTTTATTAGTAGAAATTGAACCTCAATCGGATGATTTGTTATAACAGCAGCTTTCGCTAGATAGCCCTGCTTCTTCTTCCAAGAGTAAGAGTTCACTCAATCAGGATGAACTCCGCCAAGATGTGCAAAAACCATATGCGTGGAAAATACTGGAACAGATTGGCTCCATCAATGCGGATTCTTCGCTGAACTTCACTCCTTTAATAGGGGTTAACATAGCTATCCCGGTGGAGAATTTTGCTAGTGAATATCCTCAGGTCAGCAAGAATATTTCTTCCTTTTTAAGTAACAAAAGACCCATGAACATACAAGTAACAAACTCTGATGATTCTTCTTACTTGGAATGTACTTATTGCGACATATTCGTTCAAAACACAAAAATCCATGCAATCATAGACATGGGAGTGCCTGTGAACATAGTCTCCACCTGGTTAGTGGCTAAACTTATGTTGAAACTGGATGTGGACCATCGAGTAGTATATGGAACAGCAGAAACGCATAACACTGTGTTGGAAGGAGCATATCTCGCGTTGTTCCTATGATTCAGTTCAGTCCAGGTGTCTGGTCCGGCGGTGGTCTTGCCAAATAACCACTATGATATGTTAATTGGCGTGGCTTTCATGAGAAAATTTGGCGTTGTGATAGATATAACAGAAGAAACCCTTACTATGTTTGGCCAACAAATTCCAGGATATTTTTCTCTGGTGGAATCCTAACAGATCCATTCCACTCCGGTCAGGTCAATCTAGCATACAGTGATGGAGTGATCCCTGTTCGCTATCAGCAACTGAGTCAGCAGACCAAGATCCTCCCCAACCAGATATATGAGTATAAAGGAAATCCGCTTTGAGCAACACACCCTTTAAACTTACCGTTTGGACACCAGGGCATAATAGGGACTGGGCTTGAAATCAAAGTTCCTAAGGGACTGTATGGAGAAATCCTGGCGCCTCATCAGCACTCATGGCTAGAACCACACGTGGCTCTGGGGCTATTGTTTCCTGAGAACGGGGAGGTGAAGATGTTGCTTGTGAACCTACAGAAGGAGACAATAATGATTAGGCGGCACCAAGTGGTGGCTTACCTACACTTCGTCCCTATTGGGGAAGTTTGACATATTCATGACTTTGGCTCATGGGAAGATCTCAGATTACCAGCTCGCGCCTTGTTCAGCGTACTGACTGTAGTTCCAAGAGAAGCACTCACGGGACTATTGGTAGATCAGCAAGATAAGGCTATGGCCTTATTTGAAAAGTATTGATATTTTGCCATATAATGATCATACTTGAGGTGCGCTCAAGGAGTGGTACATCAGATTGATATGGGGGATCACCCTCCTATCTGTTCGCATCCTATTAGACGTTCTAGAGCAGTGGATGAGGTTGTCTCTGATGGAGTGGATAATCTTATCGAGCAAGGGATGCTAGAGCCATCAAACAGCCCCTGGGCATCACCTGTGCTCATTGTAAAGAAGAAGGATGGCTTGAATCAGGTGGTTATTGACTATTGTAAACTCAATAACGTCACAAAGAAGGATTCTTACCCTCTTCCATGGATTGACAATGCGTTAGACCGATTAGGTGGGGCAAACTATTTTTCCACCATAGATCTGATCTTGGGGTACTGGCAGATCAAATTGCCACCAATGGAACGGGAGAAATGTGCGATCATCACCTCAAGAGGGTTGTTCCAGCCAACGCACATGCCGCAAGGATTGTGTAACGCCCCAGCTACATTCCAGCATGCCATGGATACGATTTTAAGTGATTTAAAGCTGTCCTGCATCTTAGTTTACCTCGATGACATCAATGTGTTCTTGCAGATGTTTACAGAGCACCTTTTACACTTGAACAAGTGTTTCAGCGCCTCGCTGCCATTAATATCAAAATTAAGCCCTGTAAGTGCCATTTCTTTAAAGAGCAATTGGAATACCTCAGTTTTGTTGTGGATTCAAATGGGCTCAAACCGCAGCCAGCTAAAGTGGAAGCAATAGGCAAGATGATTCAGCCAGAAAATAGCGGGACATTCAGGTGTTTATAGGAATGGTTGGGTATTATTGACAGTTCATTCCCAATTTCAGTTGTATTAGGGCACCACTTTTCGAGCTATTAAAGAAAAACGCTCCTTTTGATTGGATGGAATGATGTCAGAATGCTTTCGATGCATTGCATACCGCGTTAGCAAGTGCACCCATATTGCAATACCCCAACTTTGATAAGCTGTTCATAGTGCAAAAGGACACATCTTTAGCTGCTATTGGGGCAGTATTATCCCAGAAGATGATGATGACGGTGTGGAACATCCTGTCGCCTTCTGTAGCCAGAGCTTATATTGTCATGAACGAAACTACACCGTAACTGAGCAGGAGTGTTTATCTGTGATCTACGTTCATAAATTTTGGGTATATTTGCATGGGGTAAGATTTCAAGTAGTGACTGATCACACTTCCTTGCACTTGTGATAGAATCTGTATGAACCGGAAGGATGTCTCGCACATTGGGCTCTAAAGCTGCAAGCTTACAATTTTGAGATCTTACATTGACCTGGGGCAAAACATCAAAACGCGGATTGTCTGTCTCAATTGCCCACGGTCGCTATCACAGTGGATCTGGCTGATATAATGTATGAAAAAATGATGGTGAACAAATACCAGGATGTGCCGCTGCAAGTGATCAAGTTGTTAGATGGACTCAGGGAGGGTACATTTGTGTGAGGGGGAGAATTATTCAAGCGGATTAGAGACTTGACGCTGAATTTTCCTAAGCCTTCAAATAGACCCTCAATAATTATGGATGCTCATCAGGCTGTAGGCCAAGGTGGTTTGCAAAGACGCTGGAGTTTTTGCGACCCTGATACTTTTGGGAAAGCATGCATTATGACGTGCTGAAAACTATTTGCTTTTGCCATCAATGTCAAGTTGAAAAACCTTTCCGTAAGAAAACCACCTATCAATTAGTGAAGCCCCAGTTTGCATGGCACACCGTTTCCGTTGACGTAGTAGGATCCCTGACTACTAGTGCCAATTGGTCCAAGTATATAAATTGTTGCTATCGATCATTTGACCTGATGGGTGGAGGCCAGGGCTATTAGTGACTTGGGCGTGGTCACCACAGCCAACTTTATTATGGAATGTGTTATACAGCAGCATGGCTGTCTGCAGTTCATCCTGATGGACAACGGAACCAACTTTACTCCACATTTCCTGCCAAAGTTAATGATTTGATGGAAATTCGTGGGGTTTTGACCACCCCCTATCATCCAGAATCAAAATGGGATGGTGAAGCGAGTTAATGGAACCCTAGTAAACATACTCCTCAAATTAATAATGGACTGGCCCTTGGAATGGAGTGCTCTTCAAACTACTTCTGTGTTCGCTTATAATATCAGCTATCATTCTGCCACTGGTAAGAGTCCCTTTCAACTGCTGTATGGATGACATCTGGCTCTGCCTGCCTTGATATATTCGTGTGTAGAGGACACTGGTGGTGTGAATCCTCAGCGATATCTGAGGCAACTCACAAATACATTAATCAAGTTGCAAACTGAAGCCTACTTCACCAGTTTGGCTAAGAAAGTTGTGACCAGGCAGCTGACCAGAAGCGCCAGAGCAGACTTCCATTGTTCGCTAAAGGGGATAATGTGTTATTTCACGACCAGCATGGATTTGGATGATAGAATAAGCTCTCCGACATTTGAGTCAGCCTGTTTGAGATTATTAAGAGTACTGGTATGGATGTCTACACAATCAAGGAACCTGCTGGGGGTTGGATTATCAACTGAGTCCAGGCTAAGTTCCTTAGAGCGTACAAACAGTAAGAGCCTATCATCCAGTCAAAAGGGGGGGTAATGTTGGGAAGTTGATATGACTGGATGATATGCTACCCATATTGGCGGATCACAGGGTAATAGAGATGAGTCTCGAGATTTACAAAAAGGGGATACACAAATTATAATCAAGCAAAATGAGAACATTCGGTGAATTGAGAGAAATCACACCAAGATTTGATATGAACAAGAGCAACTCAAAAAAGGAAGAAGAATAGAAGATACCAAGCTGAGGATGAATCCAGCTGGGGATCAAGGTATAAAGAGCCTGATGGAAGACTAAAGAGGGGATAGTCTTTTATGAGGAAATAGAAGCGCAGAATGGTCTGCGAGACATCTAAAAATAAAGAAAGAAATAAGGGGCAATAGCTCCATATATGTTTTATTTATTTTTATTATAAGATTCGGCAATCCTCATATCGTTCAATTGGGTTGCTCAGTGGTTATACCCTGTTCAATTCCAACTCGGTGACAGTGGACCTAGATGCTGAGAAATTAACAATATACTTGCAGCTTAAGAGCCCATCGGGCTAGCCACCCCTCAGACTCTTTCAAGTTCTGCAACCAATGCAATGATGCATGATCCATTACAGCCTTAAACTTTACTCCATGCAAGTAGACTTGAAACTGCTTATACTCATAAATCACCGCTAAGCACTCTCATTCAGTTATGGTGTAATTTCGTTCATGAAAATTCAACCTACGACTGCAGTATGCCACGGGGTTCTCATCCCCCAGATCGTCCTTCTGAGACAGAACCGCCCCAACAGCAGAAAATGATGCATCCATCTGCACTATAAATTACTTATCAAAATTAGGGTAGCATAACACGGGCACACTAATTAGTGCCATTTGAAGTGTATCAAAGGCATATTGGCGCCAATCCATCCATTTGAACATGACATCCTTTTTTTAGTAGCTCAAACAGTGGACCTCCAATGCAACTGAAATTGGTTATGAAGCGTCAGTAATAACCCACCATCCCCAAAAACACCTGAATGTCTCACTTACTAACTGGCTTAGTCATCTTCTGAATAGTCTCCACCTTGGCGGGTTGAGGTCTTAGCCCAAATGCATCCACCACAAAACCGAGGTACTCCAGCTGATCCTTGAAGAAGTGGTATTTCTGGGGCTTGATCTTAATATTGGCCTCATCCAGTCAGCGAAATACCTTTTCCAAATGGATAAGGTGTTCAGTGAACGTTCGAGAGAAGACATTAATATCATCAAGGTACATGAGTACATTTGACAGCTTCAGATCGCCCAAAATGGTGTCCATTGCTCGTTGGAACTTAGCTGGGGCATTACATAGCCCTTGTGGCATCCGAGTTGGTTGGAAAATCCCTTTGGATGTGATTATGGTGCATTTTTCTTGTTCTGCCATGGGAAACTCAATTTGCCTATAACTGGATATCAAATCCATTGCTGAGAAGTAGCAAGCTCCACCTAACCAATCCAACGCATCATCAATCCGCGGCAGATGGTGTGAATCTTTTTTGGTGAGACTATTGAGCTTCCAGTGGTTCATTACTATGCAGTTAGTACCATCCTTCTTTTTTCCAATTAGGACAGGCAAAGCCCACAGACTCTTAGATGGTTCAAGCATTCCCTGCTCTAGCAGCTTGTCAATCTGCTCAGTGACGACTTCTTCAGCTGCCCTTGATTGGCGGATGGGATGAGACCTGATGGGGGGATGATCCCCAGTGTCCATTCGATGAACAACCCCCCAAGTGCATCCCAAATCATGATCATCAACCGCAAAAATCTCTTTATATTTTTGACATAAAGCTTCCACCTGATTATTCTGAACTTCTGATAACCCCATAAAATTCTTCTGTGGCACAACCGCCATTACACTGGGAGGCAGGTCAATGGGTAGACCAAATTCATCCAAGGAACTGAACTTGTGAACCTGGTTGTTCTCCTCCACCGGGTTTAGATGTAAGTACGCTATAATCTGATGTCAGCGGATTCAGAGTGATCTGTTCTGAAGATTTTCTATAATTATCTTATACTCTTATGGCCCAGAAGTATGATTCCTGTAGCCACGTGGGGCTCAAGCCACGATTGCTGATAAGGCCCAATGATCTCCCCGTAGAGCCCGCTGGCACTTCCACCTCTAACTCAGTGTCTACTATTACTCGGTGTCCAGAGGGAATGGATAGATCTCCAGCTTCTCTAAGCGGTAACCCCTAATATTCATATATTTGATGGGGAAGGGCCCAAGTTTTCCCTTTTAATCAATGATAGCGCACTGGAATCACCCCATCGCTGTAGGCAAAGTTGATTCATCCCATATGCATTGAACCCTTTGGCACTCCGATGGAGATAAAATAAATTGGGATCTTCTGTCCCAAAATAGCGAGGGTCTCTTCCATCATGTCAATGACAGCCCCATAGTGTTACATAAAAGCAGTCTCAATTAATAGATCGTAGTTGCTATTTGGTAATACTACCACTGGAGCCACCACAACAATGGATCCAAATCACAAGGGAAGCGCGTTATATGCTCCTTCAGAGACTGTGGTTTCCGCTCCAGAAGTCCCATACACCATACGATGGTCTATGTCAGCTTTTAAAGATACTTTGCCACCAACTTAGTGGAGACAATGTTAACAGGAGCGTCCATATCAATTATAGCTTGTACTCGGGTTTTGGCTACCACAATGTCACAGTAGGTGCACTCCAAGTAAGATGAATGCAGGCTATTTACTACGTGTACATTCAGTGGTTCACGTTTTCCTAGAAAACTTATAATACTAGCACCAACTGTAGAGTATTCTGTTATAATAGCATCCACTGGAAGGGCGACATCTACTCCTCTTAGAGACAAGGCATCTTCAAACGGTTCTAGCTGGTCTGACGGACTTTGGTCAAACATTTGACAAGCGTAAGGCTTTGCTTCTCTGGAAAACTTGTGTCCACCATTTCTTTGACTTGTGTTTGAGGCAGCACATTTACTCCCCCAACTGGCTGTTGGTAGAGGAATGTATCGTCATACTGGAAGGCTTCTGCTTTAATCAAAACAGTAGCTTCAGGTGGGACATATGAATTTGAGATAGCGAAAGTAGAGAATCCTGTCTCTACTCTGCTCTGATTTTTCCCTGATAACTTTGATCCTGTTGCATGTAAGGGATTCATGGATTAGGGCACCATCGTCCCATGTTCCCAGTGTGACCGCAATTAAAACAACTTACTCCATAGGTCCTACATTTGTGCTTAATATAGGTTGGCCCAATTGGAAGGGTATTCCAAAGATGATTGGCGTACCCAGACCCATATCAGTAGAACGCCTGCTGTTAATCAACATATTTAGTGCTAAAGCGGTAGTTGGTCAGTTGTCAATTAGCAGATATTGGATGGATGTTGGACTGCGGTGGGTAACCTGGCGAATCCTGCACTGACTGGTTGATTTCCCCCACATGATTAGGGTCATCAACGGCGACAGTGTGAATATGTTTGATGTTGGGTGGCGGGAAAGTTACAGCTAAGCAACGTACAAACTGAATAAGTTTAAGAAGAGGTATATCATCTTCCAACAATGGGGCCATGATGTTGTAAATCTCAGGGTATGGCTTCACCGCAGAGGACATAGCAATGCACACATCAACTTCAGATAAAATCCCTGCCCCAATCAACACATGGGCTTCTGCCATAAAACGCTCAGCAAATGCGGTGAGGGTCTCATTTTTCTGGAACCCAATAATCAAGAACTCGGCTTTCCTCTGCAACATCTTTGCAGTTCCACCGAATAACCGCAACACCATCTCCTTAACTTCTTGGTAAGTAACGGAACTATCTGGAAGGTAACAAACGACTTGATCAGCACTTCTGACATCCAAGGTTGAGATCAACAGTTTTGCCCTTCGCCAGTCCAAGGTTCCTTCAGTTGCAAACTCAAATTGTCAAAAGAACCCATGAATATTTCTATCACAATCAAATGGCGGCAGCTTTTCACTGCAAACTCTCTGGAGCAGCTCATCTTGTCTTTTGAGCACAGTGTCTAATGCAAGTTTTCATTCCTCATATGCAATGGCCCAACGTCTCGTGCGGATTCCTTAACAAAGCAAACAGACTGCAACATAGCAGGCAACTGATTTTTATTATTTTTATAACTGATCAATGGGCCCCCTGTAGTGAGCACCACTGTTATAAAATTGGCGGTAACAATAGATATGCTGGCGGATTCTGCACATGGTTTAACCCACTGAGCAATCAGGACCAATTATATGACGATTGTGGCCCTCAGTAACAACAGAATAAACGTATAAATAAATATGGAGCACTTGCTCCCACAACCTCTTTTATTTAATATACTTAATACCGCGGAATATTTCTATTCTGCTTACTCTAAACTTACTCAACAACCTCTTCTTAATCGCCCATCTCACTTATATATCAGTGACTTTGGATGATACCAATTTCATAGCTTGGACTATTTGGTTTCACCAATTCCCCTCGTTTTGGCTTGTTATTCTTTAATTCTCTATCGCCTAATTGTAGGCAATTTAATTTGTATTTGTTGAATGTTGAGATCACCTTATTTTGAGGCGATCCAATATTAAACCATTATATCAATATCACCTTGCCTCAAGGCACTTGAATAATCGTAACTGATATTTTTGGAGGATTCTTCCCAATTCTCCCTAGCAATTCCACAATTATTGTCCAGTCATATTGGAATCACGACAGGGCCATCTTAGCCCAATTAGATGAAAATGGTGTAGTTCATCCAGTATCTTATTTTAGTAAGATGCTGTCAAAAGCAGAGCGCAATTATAGTGTAACTGAAAAGGAATGCCTTGCTGTTCTGTTAGCTGTGAAGCACAACCGCCCTTTTTTATATGGGACTTCCTTCACTGTGGTTACAGACCACGCTTCATTAGAATAGTTAAAATCCATGAAGGACCCTGCTGGCTGGTTAGCTCGTTGGGCTCTAAATCTCCAGCCTTACGAAATGAAGATTGAACACCATGCTGGAACCCATCACATGAATGTTGATGGTTTGACTAGGCTGCCTGTCCTTCACTTGGACAATAGTGAGGAGGAGAGGTTACATGACCTCTTAATGACCCCAAATGAATGGGAGGATGAAGATGAGCCCATCCAGAAGATGTTAGCTCGGCACTACCATAACACAAAAGTAGAAATTGGAAAGTTGTATAAGCAGGTGGGACCAAAATGGCTGCCTTACCTTCGGCCCTCAGAACGCATACCTGCTATCCTAGAAGCTCACTCCACCTTAGGGCATGGAGGGGTCAAGAAAACTTATGAGTGGATTAAGAATCAGTACTATTGGGATGGTATGATGGAGTCTATTGTTGACGTCTTGGAAGCTTGCCTTACTTGCAAGAAGCAGTCCAGTTTTAAAACTAGATACCACTATCAACCCATTACCCCCCCCAACAACCATTCCACACCATCAGTTTGGATGTAGTAGGTCTCCTTCCTCAGTCTACTAGTGGAAATAAGTTTATCCTGGTAGCTATTGATCATTTCCTTAAGTGGGTGGAAGCGGTGGCTCTTCCAGCTCAAATGACCAAGGAGACAGACACCTTTTTTGCATCAATACATTTTCTCTCGACATGGGTGCCCCCAAGTTTTACT
>JAKSZP010004957.1:0-15161 GCA_022478985.1 Massospora cicadina
ATTGCAATACACATGGTTTTGAGAGAAGGAACAAATTGGATGCGTTATGGTTGGGTCCATTTGAGATTATTACCAAGATGGTGACGGACGCCTACTCAATCAAGAACCTCTTGGATAGAAGGGTAGTAAATCAAGTCCATGCTAAATATTTGAAGTAATGGATCAATGAAAAAAGAATAAAAAAGAGTTCCCAAAGGACCGCTGAACCATTAAGCTGGTTATGTCTTAATGATTTGGTCAAGTCTGAAAGAAGGACCTCTGAACCAATATAGTTAGTCAAGTCTTAAAAAAGTAAGACCTCTGAACCATAGAAAACTGGTAGGTTTAAGTATACCTAGGATCCAGTTTGGGGAATAAAATAAAAAGATGGACCGCTGAATTAAAATAAGATCAAGTGCCATGGAAAAAAGAAGAAAAAGATTGATAAAAACATTGGGAAAAATGATGATTAAAACTCATAGAAAAACTGATATAATTTTATAATTTTTATTTATTATTGATTGTCATCGATTCAGGGATGATTCCACCAATTTTGCCTCTTGGGGAGGGAGGATGGATTGCAGTAGGAGTGAATAACCTGTTGAAATCTATGTGAGATCAGATGCTAGTGAGGGCTAGACCTACATGAAACCAAGTTTGTTGAATGGATGCAGATCCCTGTGAGAAAGTGACTAGGGGAAGGGAAATTGAGATGTCAGAAGAAGCCAAACGCAATACCCTGGAGTGGGGAGGGAAGCAACAGTACATGAAGAGGCAGCGGTGAATAACCCTGAGTAATCCAAATATGGTACCAAAGCTGCAAGATTGGTCTTGAACACTTGCCGATGGGCTTCATTAAGGATACCAGATATATGGGCCAGCAATGAGCATGAGATACTAGATAGGGTTGCTGAATCATGCCCCCTATCAAAGCCATCAGTGGAGGATATCAATGGGATGCACCAGAAATGAGATAGTCATGCAAGGAACAGATGACATCCTGCAAGTGACAACTATGAGCTTCTTGGAAGCTGAAGCAGAAAGAGAAATAGAAATCAGGAGAGCCTGGAAGCTTTGTGGCTCAACTTCAAAGAACTTGGCTGGTAAAGCGAAGAGCATAAGCTTTAATATCCCAATCAAGTATGTTCTCAAGATCAGAAGAATTCAGAGTTATGGATAAATCCTCGGTGACTTGGCCCTTAATTCTGCATAGGGGAGTTTGAATTGTATGCTGTTGCCAATGGTGAGTTCATTGGCCAATACAGCTGGCATGTAATATTGACCAAGTTGGAAGTGGAACTCCAGAAGCAAATCTTATCCAGAGAGGAATGAACAATCAAGAGCGAAGGGTATTGCTTCAGGAGGTTCAACGATGATGTTAGGAGTATCTGAAAAAGGAGCCAAATCCAGGAGAGTTAAAATCTAACTCTGGAATCAACAACAGAGGAAGGATTGGCTGCAAGTTATTTTAGATGATCGCTAACTCTGATTTCAGCAGGGTTGGTTACCAAACTGGTAATTTCACAGAAGTACTAGTCACTGGTACTTGACTAGGAGTATGAGTCCTGGAAGAACCATAGAAAAGGTTTCGTTGTGCAGAATGACTCATCTGCTAGAAGAGCCGAAGATCTTGATCAGACAAACTGTTGAGCAGCTGTTGGTACTGCAACTCAGAATTTAAAATATGAGCTGGACAAGAGGGGGGATGTTGGACATATACGATAGTTGAAATTAAGAACTCTGGAAACAATTAAGCTCTAATTAAAAAGAAATTAATCTCAAAATTAATGATATAAGCTCTCCAGAGAAGAATTAAGGATGATATGAGCCAAAAGGTTATTACAAGAAAATCTCAAGGATTAATATAAATAACATTCTTAATTGTGCTGTGAAACAAACATCAAATGCATTGAACTCCTGTCAAGGATGAGGAGGAAGATCAGGAATTAAGGACGCTGGACCAAGATCCTGAATATGACAGCAGGTCATATGCCCTGATGGGGGAAACTGTATCTAAGGATTGATATCATCATGGATAAATTGATCATCCTGGCATGATAGAAGGTCATAGAACTGCACTATGAGTAGGTGATAGCAAGGAGGAAGAGAACCGCATGCCAAAGGTCATCCTGAGCACCATAGGGTACCAATTGATTGTACTCCACTTCAACTAAAGAAGTGTTTGACCTAGTGTTTAAAGTGGTATTCTCCTGTCCCAATCCTTTTCTCACTGGAAATATAGGCAAGAGGGGGGATTTTTTGGGATTTTTGACCATATTCCCAGCCAGATAGATTACCAGAAATCGCTAGGGGATAATTCCCTAATGCGAGGTAAATTGGATATCAGTTGACCCCAATTTTGGGCTAACAATGCTTGAGAAATTTTAGGTTATTCGCCTGGTTGGATCCGTTGGGGATCTATCTGGATAATGATTAAGATCTCATTGGGGATGTAAGGAGAGTGTCTATAACTCTCCTGTTTCCAGCGTGGTGGTGCTCAGTGCATAGAGCCAACACATGAAAACTTCGGTAGTACTAAAGCTACTAGTGCCCAGCAGAGGGTGCTGGAACAATAATAACTAAAACCAAGAAGTGCGATTAGGAACCATCCAAAAATTACGTGGTGCACAAGGAGATAAGGGGTAAACGGCCTAGGTTGGAAGGTACCTGGGCGAACCAAAGGTACACGTGGGGAAATCTGATTGTGTTCAAATGGATTGGTTATTGAGGCGCGAGACCTCTGCAAAGGGGTCTGCACACAGGATCGTACAAAATGAAATTTTTAATAAAATGGGAACAAATAGGAAAATCTTTTATTCATGAAGTCAACCAACAAGGAATGTTGGTCAGAGAAAACACATTTAAGCGTCAACAGGGGAATACAGGGTTTGCAGGAGTGGGCCCAAGCACTGACCCACCAATAAGCGCACACTACCATCCCATTTGGTAGAATACACTGAAACTGACTTCACTTGTGTTATTGATTGAAGTTGGATTTGACCTGAATGTACAATTATTAAACAGAACAGGTTTCAAAACCCCGTTCCTTGACTAACTGAACTGAACCATTTGTGTTCATTATGTAAATTGTTTGTTTCAATGCCTGGGCCAAAGTATGGGCTGTGCATTTGGCTCCCCACTAGTACCAACCTGAGCATATTTTGCCCATACCCAGCGTTGGTCTAGGGTATGCCTCAGGTCAAGGAGGCCCTGTAACTTCACCTTTTGGGCCTCCTGGCGCCCAGCCTTATCTTTGGGGTTGGTCCCCACTATGATGTCATGTGACTATGACATTACCCTCTTCTCCTGATGGGGCTCAACCCCCCTCCAGGGGCTTGCGCAAGGGAAAAGTTCTTGTGGGCAGGGGCCAACTTCATGGCGGCAACGGTCAGTTTGTGTTGAGATCTGGAAGCCTGGGGAAAACGCTTGTGGAAGGCTTCAATTAGATCTTGGGCATACACACAGTCATGCGCTGGGACCCAACTGTTCTTTGCAGCATCAAAGCCCTTCCAGGATACCAGGTACTCCAGTCTTCTTTAACGCGGTGGGAGGCAACTATTTCTTCCACCTCCCACTCTGGTGCCCCATCCACAAGATAGGCCTCAGGAGTATATGGTGGGGGCCCTTAAACAACGTCAGTTTGCTCTCATGAAACACTGAGAAGATCCAAAATGAAGGGGGAAGATCTAGCTGGTATGAGGCATGGCTTACCTTTCTAACAACGCAGTAGAGGCCAATCCTCTTTGGTCCAAGCTTCTTACATGGCTTCTTGATAGGGATGTTACAAGCATCAAGCATCACAAGATCCCCTTCACTGTACGCAGGACCTACTCGGCGCTTCCCATCAGCGTTCTCCTTATACACCTGCATTGCTGCCTTAAAGCTTGTGGAAACCCCCTGGTGGACCTTCTTAATTGTCTTGGCAAAGTCCACCACCGCTTCAACCTTAGACCCACAGCTGGGCTCCATGTTAAAGGCGGGGTTAAAGCCATGGCTGGCGAAAAAGGGGAACAACTGATCAAGGGAATGCAGCGTGTTTTTGTAACTAAATTGGGCCATAGGAAGGTGAGAAGCCCAATCTGAATGATCCGCGGCGGTGTAACACCGCAGGAACTGTTCCAAGCACTGGTTCACTCGTTCAGTCTGCCTATCTGTATGTGTTGATAGGCAGTCGAACAGCAGGGGAAAATATGAAGAGTCTTACACAACTCTTCCCAAAAGATGGAGGCATATTGGGGTCCCCAGTCACTGATAATCTCTTGTGGAACCCCATGGAGCGCAAATACATGGGTGACGAAGAGCTTAGCCATCTCAGCTGCAGTTATTGTCATTCTGCAAGGAATGAAGTGGGCGAACTTTGTAAAACAGCCCACCACCACCATGATGGCATCATAACCATCAGAGACAGGTAGTTCCACAATGAAATCAACCGAGAGGGAAGTCCAGGGTCCATTAGCCTTTTGGACTGGTACCAGCAACCCCACTAAAGGTTGACGATTGGGTTTCATCTGGTTGCAACCAGGCACTCCTTAAAATACCGCCTCACCTGAGCAGGCAAGCCCTTCCAATTGTAAGTGTGGCGTATCAACTCCAAGGTCTTTGATTTCCCTGGATGACCAATGGTGATTCCAATATGATGGGCCCGAATGATTTTCAGGTGCAGTGGTCCAGCTGGTACCTAAAGGCATCCCTGGAACCACACCACCTCATCCTTTACATGATAACCCCTGGATAGATCCTCTTGATTTGAAGCGCTCTTTGAAAGTACCATAGTATATTTGCCCAACAACGGCTGAGAAAGGACGACCTTTCTGAACCTACTAAATTCCTCCGCGTTATCCAGAGGTGCAAGCTCTAGCCCGTTGGCCAGGGGAGAGGGAAGTTGCGACAGAATTTTACTTGGAGGAATCATAACCTGTGTGTTGTGCACTTCTACCTCCTTGGGGTCAGGGGCTAAAGCAGGATTGCGGCTCAAAGCATCCGCCAAACCATTCTCCTTGCCCTTGGTGAACTCATACATGAATGAAAATTGGCAAGGGTCTCACGCCAATGGGTCTGCCGTGGAGTTAGGACATGAGGGGCACAGTATTACAGCAAGGCACGGTGATCTGTACGTACATGGAATGGTTGGGTAGAGCCATGCAAGTGGTGATGCCAATATGTCAGCGCCCCCACCACTGCTAGTAACTATTTGTCATAAATGGCGTAATTCAACTCTGGCAGAGACATTTTCCTAGAAAGATATCCCACCGGATGCTCTATCCCATCTTCACCTACTTGTAACAAGGCGGCTGCTATGGCGAAGTTGGAGGCATCAGTAGACACAATGAACTCCTTTGAAGGGTCAACATGGTGAAGAACAGATGTTGACAACAGGATGCACTTCACTGATTGGAAAGCATCCTTCAAAATGGGGGACCACTGAAGCACCTTGTCACCGTTAGCCTTGAATAAGGGAGCCGCCACCTCAGACAGATTGGGAGTGAACTTCTTGAGAAACGTACACGTCCCCAAAAAGCTCCTCAATTCCTTGACTGAGGTGGGGGTAGGCCACACATTAATAGCCTTCTCCTTGTCTGGAGTTATCATATGTCCCTGGTCAAAAACGACGTTGCCCAAAAAAGTGACCTGGGATTTGAAGAATTTAGATTTGCTTATCTTCAGCGTAAGGCTACTGCCTTTAACCGCTCCACCACTTGCCTAAGGTGTACTGCATGAGACTCCTGATTGGGGGAAAACACCAGGATGTCATCCATGTCGGCAACCGCGCATACCCCTAACAAGTCCCCCAACGCTGCATCAATGCGGCGTTGAAAGATATCAAGGGCATTTTTAAGCTCAAAAGGCATGACCTGAAACAGGAATATACCTTTTCTGGTGTGGAAGGCGGTTAACCACTCCTGGCCCTTCTTTATCCAGATCTGATTAAACGCATTTAGGCAATTCAGCTTGGAGAAGACCTTTGCCTTCTCCACATAGCGCGAGATCTGTGAATCCAAAGGGATGGGATGAAGGTCTGGTACAGTGACGTTGTTAAGGTTCCCGTAGTCCACACACTGCTTAAGTACCATCTGACTTCTCCACAAAGAGAAGGGGGGAGCATACAGGGGAGGTACGCTGAAAGATCGCACCTTTAGCTAAATTATCCTTCACCCACACATCCAATGCCTCTTCCTCCCGCACAGTCAATGGGTAAATGGGGCAGATATATGCACCAGATCCACATTGAGCTTTAAGGCACAATCAAATTCTGAGTTCTCAGGAAGTGTGTTAGCGGATTCTGCATCAAAAGAAGATTCCAACCCCTCCAAACAGGACGTTAGTGGAACCTCCACCGAGGGCTTCAGCAATGGGACAATCATAAAAGTGGGAATATTGGGCCAATGAGGTTATTTGCCCTGGGCGTTATACTTTGACAAAGGAACAATCAAGATGTGGCCGTTAGACAGACAAGGAGAGAGTGTTTTCTTTCAAATTAGTCCTGACGTCAAAATTTCTCCACCACTTAACCCCCAAAATAATGGGAACAAGAGGTGCTTGATAGCTTGAAACTGGTCAGACAGAAGGTAGGTGCCCACCTGGTAGTCCACCAACCCATATGACGTTCAGCGCAGGGGTACCTTGAGAAGCCCCACCTCTAACCATACCACCTGGTGAGTAACTCAACTTGAGTTAGTCAGCTAGGTCTTGGTCAATAAAATTATTCAAGGCACCGGTATCCACTAAAATAGTTGTGCTGAACTTCCCAAAAAAGTATGTAAGGGTAGCAGTCAAGAGGAAGTATCCAGAGTGGGATTTATTCAAAGCAGACAACCCCCACCTCACCTATAAATTTTTCTGGCTTGAGCAAACCATAAGGGTAGGTTTTGGAATCAAAAAAGGGGGAGGAATAGTTGGCCACCCTTACTACTAGGGCCACATACCCCTCCATGACTTCTGCAGGTGCATGAGCATTTTCATATTGGAATCACAGTTCTTTTTCAACTTCCTGAGTGCTGCGAATCATGGAAGAGGTCAAACGGGGATTTTCTGGTGTGATTCCATACACAGGAATAGGTTCCAGATCTGAGCTATGAGAGGGCCAAATTTGGTTCAGAGGTATATATCAAATTTTTGTTATAAAACACTTTTTAAACGTGAATGACCCTATTCATTTAACCTCAATGGTATGCCTGACGTTATCCAAGGCCAACACCTCCAGACCCAGCTGCACTGATTCTGCCAGTATTGACTGAACGTGCTGTCAAAAGAAAACTTGTTTTTTGGTGTGGAAATTGATTATTTTGGTGGAAAGTCAGGGAATCACAACTTTTGGACATTGAAGCATCCATATCCACCAGGTACACAAGCACAAAGTGTGGATACTTTCCAGTTGGAAGCAACTATAATAACGCCAAGTTGCTCCAACCTTCAGGAAAAAGTGGAAACAGCGGTGCGGCTAATGACAGCCAAAGCCCACAGCCAGCGCCCACTGTTTCCACTTCAGAAAAATTCCACACAGAAAAAGTTCGTGAACATAAGAAAAGGAGGTTGGTCGACTAATGTAAGGAGAGTGTCTATAACTCTCCTGTTTTCAGCGTGGTGGTGTTCATTGAACAGAGCCAACGCATGAAAACTAGCCACTAGTACTAAAGCTACTAGTGCCTAGCAGAGGGTGCTAGAACAATAATAACTAAAACCAAGAAGTGCGATTAGGAACCATTCAAAAATGAAGCGGTGCACAAGGAGAGAAGGGGTAAATGGCCCAGGTTGGAAAATACCTGGGCGAACCAATGGTGCACATGGGGAAAATCTGATTGTGTTCAAAATGGATTGGTTAATGAGGTGCAAGACCTCTGCAAAGGGGTCTGCACACAGGATCATACAAAATAACATTTTTTAATAAAATGGGAACAAATGGGGAAATCTTTTATTCAGGAAGTCAACCAACAAGGAATGTTGGTCAGAGAAAACACATTTAAGAGTCGACAGGGGAATACAGGGTTTGTGGGAGTGGGCCCAAGCACTGACCCACCAATAAGCACACACTACCATCCCGATTGGTAGAATATGCCGGAACTGACTTAACTAATGTTATCAATTGAAGTTGGATTTGACCCAAATGTGCGATTGTGTAAACAGAACGGGTTCTAAACCCCATTTCTTGACTAACCAAACTGAACCATTTGTGTTCATTATGTAAACCGTTCGTTTCAACGCCTGGGCCAAAGTATGGGCTGTGCATTTGGCTCCCCACTAGTACCAACCTGGGCATAATTTGCCCATACCCAGCATTTGTCTATGGTATGCCTCAGGTCAAGGAGGCCCTGTAACTTCACCTTTTGGGCCTCCTGGCGCCCAGCCTTATCTTTGGGGTTATCCCCACTATGATGTCATGTGACCATGACAGGGCAGAGTTGCTGACAAAATAGGGGCATCTGATAGTTGATTAAGTATTATTGTACCAATTAGGATCAGTCAGGTTTTATCAATGACTTTTATTGAGAATTTAAGGAGTAAGTTGCAAGGCGAGTGATGCCACTTGCAACTAGAAAATTGGACAGTTGGTTCATGACCTGCCTTAATGGGTAACAATTCTCATTACCTAAGCAGGTCGCTTGCCAGATATTGTTAGTTTGCTTGGATTGAGAGAAAAATGTTAGGGACACATTTTCCAACTCTTTTTGTTTTAGGTCTTGAGGATGCTAACAATGGAATCCTATCCAGAATGGGGAAGACCATTGCTACTGAGAAAAGGATGGGTGATTCAACAACAATGGCTGCCGTTTCATTGAGGAGGTTCTAACTGAGAGTTATGCACTAATTTCCCAAGTTAAATTCCCTAAAATTCACTAATAGATAATAATTTGCCATATCATCATTTAACATATCACAAATTATTAGAATCCATTTATTCTATTCTTTTTCAGGGATATTATTGCTGTATGTGATAATTGGGAGACTCTTCAAGGTTAAGAGTAAGGATCTGAGTGTGTAAGAAGAGTGTCTATAACTCTTCTGTTCCCAGAACGGTAGTGCTTGATGCACAGGGCCAACGCTAGGGAACTAGCCATTAGTACAAAGGGTATTAGAGCTCAGCAGAGGGTGCTGGAGCAATAATAACCTTAGTAAAGAAGTGCAATCTATATAATGAATAAAAAACCAAATTTGACGCGGTGCACAAAGGAAAAGGGGGTAAGCGTCCCAGGTTGGAGGGAACCTGGGCAAACCAACGGTGCACTAGGGGATAGCCTGATCATATGTAAAATGGAAAGTTTAATGGAGTGAAAGACCTCCTCAAAGAGGTTTGCGCACAGTATTGTCCAAAGTAACATAAATAAAAAATAAAATGGGAAAGTTTATTATAAAAAGTTAACCAACAAGGAATGTTGGTCACAAAAAACCAATTTAAGCTTTGTCAGGGTAATTTGGGGTCTGCTAAAGCGGTCCCAAGCACCATTTCACCAATAGGCAAACACTTCCATCCAAATTGGTAGAATACACCAAAACCAACTTCACTTGAGTAATTGATTGAAGTTGTGTCAGACCTGAACACATAATTTTGTAAATGGAACGGGTTTCTTACCCCCATTCCTCAATCAACAAAATTGAGCAGTCCTCATTAATTGAATAAACTGTCCGTTTTAATGCCTGGGCTGAAGCAAGGGGCTGGGCGTTCTGCACCTCACTAGTACCAACCTGGGCATATTTGGCTTGTACCCAGCGTTGGACTAATGTGTGCTTGAGGTCAGGAAGAGCCTGAAGTTTCACCTTCTGAGCCTCCTGCCGCCCAGCCTTATCCTTAAGGTTGGTGCCCACTATCATGTTATTTAACCATGACAGAGTGAGGATCCAGAAAAGAAGCTGAATTAAATCAGGGATTGCTGCCAACTGTGTGTCAAATCAGAGAAACTGTAAACAGGGATCTAACAGTAGATCAAGTTAGGTGGTACAAGGCAACAAATCCCTATTCAAGACATCATAAGTACTTTGAGAGAAAATACTGGCTGAGCGTTGGACCAAAATCTAATACTTTCATTCAACTACAGATAATAGTCACCATACTATTATCAACAATTATATCAACTACTATTATACAACGTGGAGAATTGCACAAAACCCAAACCTGTGCAAGTAATATATTTATAGGGGTTATTGGCCGAGAATAATCAATATCCTATAAATTTTTACACCTCCCAAGAAGGTTGACACACAGGTTTGCCCAGGGAACCATATTAAAAATGTAAACTAATGGGGAATTTATTAATAGGAGGGTGGCCTTCTAGGAAAGTTGGTCTCATGGAAGCACACTTTAGAAATGGGGGCAAGTCATCAATTGGCAGAAGTGGTGCTGAGCCTAAGTGCACCAATAGGAGCACACTACCATTGGCCATGGTCCTGTACAGAAATTGATAAAACTTGAGTTATGTATTATAACTAAACTTTACCCAATTTGGTAATATTAAATTTAAGTAAGTTTTGAACTCCTGTTTCTTGAGCAATCATAAGAACCATCAGGATTGAGAACATAGCTGATGCATTTTAATGCCCTGGTTGTAACACTGGGCCAAGCATCACCACATTCACAGGACCAACCTAAGCATATTTTGCCTGTACCCAGTGTTGGTCCAGGATATGTTTAAGGTCAGGGAGGCCTGCCAACTTAACGTTTTTGGCCTCCTGGTGTGTTGCTTTTTCCTTGCAATCCATGCCATCAATTATGTCATGGAGCTATGACATAATTCTTATTTCTTTACATGCTGATGGTAAATGTTCCCAGCCCAACGTCTTTACAGCAATTGAGAATTGTCATTAGAATTACAGATGTCACTTTCCACAGTGCATGTGATACTCTAATTTATTGAGAACAACCAACACTGAGATTATGTACAAATGATGCATGCAACATGTCACATCCAAATCAAATTCATGCATTGTTTGAAATCATATTAACCGCCTGCTCTCCTTCATCTCCAACTGAGTTATAAGAGAAGTATAAACTGCACATGTCTGAAAATTTTTTTCAAATATTCGAGAAAAATTTAAATATGAACATAAATTTCACAGCAGAAATCTACAACAAAGCGTTGATAATGATTGAAGATTTGTGCTTAGAAATTGTGAACAAAGTTCTCAATCAATTGGAAAGGCCATCACCAAATTATCTTGCTGCTGCTTCATTTGATGTAAAATTGCATTATGAAAATAATTGTGACATGGGTAATTTTTTGGCATATGAGCAAGCAAATATTCCTAAGCTAAAAGATGAACAAAAAGGCATTTATGAGCAAATAATGCAAACTGTCAACAATGGGGTTAGAGAAAACTTCTTCTTAGACGTGCCAGGAGGAGCTGGTAAAATGTTCCTAATTAGATTGATTCTGGCAGCAATCTGATCACAAAATAACATATCTTTAGCTCTTGTGTCATCTGAAATAGCTTTGACATTGCTACCAGATGAAAGAACTTCTTTTTCTGCTTTGAAATTGCCATTAATCAACCAATTTATTGAAATTCATATGTGCAACATATCAAAGCATCTGGTATGAATAAAGCATTGCAGAAATGCAAATTTATTATTTGGGATGAATGCTCAATAGCACAAAAAAAATTGCTCAGGGCTCTTGATCAATTATTGCAAAATTTGTGTGAAAATATCAGACCATTTGGGAATGCTTAAATTTTACTTTCAGGAGATTTCAGGCAAAAATTATCTGTAATCCCTGATTGAAACCAGTGATGAAATAAATGCTTGCATAAAATACTCTATATAGGGGTGATCCAAAAAAATGTTGAAATTAACTACAAATATGCATGTTCAGCTGCAAAACAATTGATCAGCTGAGATATTCTCACATCAATTGCTATAAATTGGGAACAGAAAGGTGCTGGTTGATCTGACCTCAGAACAAATTTCATTGCCTCATAAATTCCTCATTTTAAGACCAACAAAAATAATTAGTTGAAAAAATATTTTTCGATATTCAAACCAATTAAACTATCACAATTGTTTTAGTGTACTAACTATTCTTGCCACTAAGAACAAAGACATCTACAAACTTAACAATACTATTCAGACTAACATTTAAAGTGAGGCATTTACATACAAGTTTGTCAACACTGTTATGGAAGCAGATGAAGTGGTTAATTATCCAACAGAATTGATTGAATTCACTCAATCTTCCAGGGATGCCACCACACATACTGCATTTGAAAATTGCCATTCTAATTATAAAGTTGTGAACTATCAACCAGCCAAAGTTTTGAAACTGCACGTGGCTTAAATAAAAAATTAATGAGCAACGTTGTAGAAGCAACAATTTTGACAGGACCTTTCAAAGATGAAGATGTCTTCATTTCTCACATTCTTATGATTTCAATGGATATGCCATTTTAATTTAAGAGGTTGCAATTCCTAAATTGATTGGCATTTGCAATCATGATAAACAAAGCTCAAGGTCAATCTTTAGAATTGTGAAGTTTAGATCTAGATGAAGATTGCTTCTCACATAAACAATATGTTGCATGTTCTAGATTTGGCAAATCAGACAATCTCTATATTTTCACAGGCAATGGTACAACAAAAAATATTGTATACCCACAAGCATTATGAAATTAAAAATATTAAAAAGTGTGCTTTCTCTTTTCTCTCTTTTCATTTAACCAGACTGAGCCACAGCAACACGTGGCTGGATACAGCTAGTTTTTAATATATAAAAATGATTGTTTGTCTGTCTGTTTGTTCATCTTCTATGCATTCCTATATCATTTATCCAAGTGCAATGAAACTTTGGTGAGTTATGGTGCACATGCCCAAAAAGGTTTCTGAATTTTTAAAAAATATTTTTTTCATAGTAAAATAAAAAGCTTTTATAATCAACTGAAAAATTATATGTTTCAATAGTATTTACTATATTGTTATGACTTAGCAGTTTAACATTCAGAAGATTTGATAGTTTTAATGTTTGATAAGCGGTTGGTGGTTTTAGGTTTATTAATAAGCTTGGTAATTTTAGTAAGTGTTTAGTGGTTGGTTGAGCCAATAAGTTACTTGTTTTTGGTAAGTTGTTGGTGATCTTTGACTGTTTTATAAAGTTTGGTTTTATCAAGCAGTTGGTGATTGGTTGATTCAATAAGTTAATAGGTTTCAGCTATTCAGTTTAGTGGTTTATCTATAAAAATCTAAAACATTCAATTTAATTGTTTGTCTAATAAACCTGAGCAATACTGGGTAATATTATTATCTATCTATATATATAAAAGCAAATGTGTATGTGCACGATGCCCAGCCAAAACTAGAGCATGTAGAGCTCTGAAAATTTGGCTATAGGTGGAAAGGAGGGGGTACATGTGCACCTCAAAGCCGAATCTTATATTTTCATAGTAAAATAAAAAGTTTTATATGTACAAAGTGAAAATTTTATATGTTTTTAATGAAAATTGGTATATTTTATGGCTGAGAAGTTTGATATTTGGTTGATTTGTTAGTTTAAATGGTTTTGGCGAGTGGTTGGTGATTTTGGGTTGATTAATAAGCTTAATGATTTTAATAAAGCAGTTAGTGATTGGTTGATTTGATAATTTAATTGTTTTGGTAACTAGTTGGTTATTTTGGGTATTTTGATAAGTTTAGGTTTGATTTATGAATACAAAGTGGATGGAAATTGGTTGATTTGGTATACTAAAAAAACAAAAAAAAATTAATTATTTGAGGTGGGTTGATCTTGGGACAAATATACCACACTAAAATTTTTCTAGCCAGTATAGGATTCAAACTCAAAACCTGCACTAGGGGTGGAAGCAGTTTTACCTGCTTGGCTAATTTTTTATAGGAAGTTCATACTTTATTAAAATAAATTTAAAGGAAAGTAAGAGGAGAGGGTGGAATACAAGCAATTCAGCTGAGGATAAAAAGGACTGGGGGTTCAGGCTGCTAGAGTTCTAGCACCTCCAACCATTGCTGATTGGCGATTGCCATCACTAGCCACAGTTCTAGCATTGGCGGGCTTACAGGCCATTTGATTCTCAGTCAATTAGTTGCATCATCATGTGTGATGAGCGATCTGACAGGGAAAGCCAAATGTGTGGCTTTATAACACCCGGGGATTATTTACAAAATTTTGAGATCTAATGGAGCTGATTGGAAATAATCCAAATGGTCTTCAATACCAAACCTCTGTGGTGGGGGCGCTCATTTCTTAAAACCTTGGCGACAAGCGTGCAGTGAATTACCCATACACAATAATGGTAAATGAAGGCTCATAGTTAGATGGAGCTGTTCTCAGGGTTTTTGTAAAGAAAAGGTTTTGCGATGGATGTATTCCCAGTGGCGATTGTTTGCCTGATAGGATGTAGCACATCGTGGACCAGTATTTTTTGAACACAGCGCATTCATAATAATGGTGTTCTATGTCTGCTTCTGGTTCAGCATATATGGGGCATTCTTTGTGCTGGTAGTCCAGCCCGCTGTGCTTTCCCAATTTAAATGCCTAATTTAGGATCTTCCAGGTTACCAAACGCTGTTTGGCCATTACCAAGCAGGAGTTCAGGCCTGATATCAACTCCTTTGTTGGGTAGTTGGTGTCATGGCCTTTGGTAGTCCAGTCATTTAGGATTTGTGGACAGGTGGGCGGATTGCGCCCCAGTTTTGGGAGTGGATCCCCATATTCTATCAGCGTCGATTTGTACCTTATTCTGATCAACTTGGTTGCAATTTTTTGGTGACTCAGTTATGCTCCTCCCAGCTTGTTGCAGAAATCATTGCGGAATTATGTGCTTTGACATCCCTTTGAATTTGGTCATCCTCTTGGTCCAATTGCTCAAATGACCATCCACCCTGGTGCACAGCCTGATTGCATAGTTGCCAGTAGTGTGGGGCACCTTTTTGGGAGGTTATCTGTGAGTGGTTTGCCATCCATTCACATATTGATTGGGGGGAGACTGGCTCTTGGAGGCCTTGGCTCTTTCCCAGTTCACGCCCCATGCTAGGGTCAGGCAGTGCATGTGCATCTGTGTTAACTTCAGGAACAACTTCCCCCATATATGCTGGGCATGAGATTCAAAATCCAGGAGGCTATATGCCTCCTTTGTTCTTTGGTTTTGACAGAGCTTCCAGTGGTACAGGGCCACCTTCACCTTGAACCACAGGAAAGTTCGGAGCATTGACCTGATTTTCTTCTCTAAGTTTGGGCTCATTGGCAGCA
>JAKSZP010004958.1:0-15112 GCA_022478985.1 Massospora cicadina
TTTCCATCCAAAATGTATTAGAGTCCTGCCTGGTATTTAAAAGTCAATCTGGACCTAATCCCCCATTCACCATCCAGAGGTCTACCCTGTGAACACTTCTATATCATTAGAGTTGATGTTGTAGGACCTGTCCCTCAAGCCTCTAATGGTCATTGGTTCCACCTCCTAGCAGTGGATCATTATCTAAATAGATCAAATCTGTATCACTACACTTTGCTTCAGAAAAAAGCTATTGCCACGTTTTAGTATAATTAGATTATCACATAGCATGTGTGCCCTAGCATAATTCTTTCCAATATTGGGAAAAACTTCCAATCGTCACTGGTAATATTTAGCCAAACTGATGGGATCCACTCAGGTATTTTCCACCCCCTACCATACTGCAACCAATGGAATGGTAGAGCGAGCAAATGGTATACTAACGGCAACCCTCAGAAAAATGGCTATGACTGACCACCTTAATTAGCTCCAATATTTGCCTAGTGCAATTCTGTCCTATAGAATCAGCTTTTATCATATAATTAAGATGTCGCCCTTACCCCTAACGGGCACACAAAAACTCAAAAATGTCGCCCTTCCAAGCGTTGTATGTGAAAAATCCTCAGCTGCCTTTTAAAGTGTAGGCTATGCTTGACCAAGCCTCCACTGAAGTTCCTGAAGTCACTATGTGAAGTATTGCCAATGAAATTATCAGACTTCAGGCCTTGGCTTCTGAGAAATTATCTGCTATCTCTAGTAGAGAAACAAGTTGGTTTAATGACAAACATGAACCCCAAAACACCTTTTTACCGGTTGACTAGTCCTTTTCTACCACCCCTTGGCCAGAAGGTCATGATGACAAATTGGACACTAATTGGTTGGGGCCTTACAAAGTTATTTATAAGTGAGACAAAAACACCCAATTGTAGAGGTCATTCAGAGTACCATAATAATCGTTTACATAGTCAGTTTTCTTCATCTGTTTCCCCCCTTACACCAAGATCTAGAGGGTGGCGTTGTCAGGATTCCTACCCAAATCAGAGATTCACATGAGTCAGATGACAGGAAATAAACTTGATCAACTGAAATAGCCAAAAACATTACAGTGGAAATTACTGACGAAATTTCAGCCCTCTAGATATTAGGGACGATCCCTGACTAATTTCAAGCTCTCATAATATTGGGGACAAATCCCAACTAATGCGGTCAAATATTACTCGCCTGAAACCCCCTGATAATGGGGTTCAAACCTTATCTATGCGTCTATTAGATACCATTTTACAAGAAAGTAACAGCTTGTCAGAGAATCACTGATTGAAAATTAGAATAGATCTCAGCTTAGTGTGAATGAAGATTTACTAAGAAAAACTCCCATATAATCATGTTTCTAAGGAAAAAAAAATTTACTCTCTTTTCGTCATTTAAGTTAACTTGGCCTACTATATCTATTTAGGGAAAAACTGATAGTTAGGATTTATGACTCCAGGAACTCTAACCTGAGGAAAGACTTTCAAGCTAAGTAAAGCAAAAAAACTCAATATCTAGCAACCAAAAACTTTGGGTTTTCTGGTCTTTAAAATAAAGGGGAGTATAAAACCCATATACTCAATGGGGTGTTTCACCACTGACCCACCCTGGAGCAGCCAGCGGGGAATTTGAGGACATTGAAGAAAATGGTTGGCGGATTTGAGGTAGGTCTTTGCTTATTTTAAAAGTATACATAGAAGTTATATCTTGTATAAAAAATAAAATAAAGGAGCACACCATAGTATATCATACTACCAGTGGCTCTTAGGTCACTAAAGAAATAAATAGCTATTAGGGTTCAGCTTCCTAGAAAGTATCCCCTTTACAGGTGGCAATTATGCGTATATATTCTCTCTCTTCCAGAGTTTTAGTATTGCCTTTTAGGGTTAATAAGCAGCCCCAAAGAATGATTTACTAAAGGAGTAGTATATTAAATTTAGGACAGAAAAGCAAATTACTAGTTAACGACACTTCCATAATAGGAAAAAACTACCAATTGCAATCAAGATATCAGCGGAAAGCCATAAAAGATAGGGCCTATTAAAATCCCAAGTTCTAAACTAATTGATAGTTCCCAGGATGGTAAACTGCACAGTTTTGATGTTGTGCAATCATTTGCATTGTCTGATAATATATATTCAATTGATAATAGTGTGAAGACTAATATCCATAGTTAAATAGATTAATAACGTTAGGTTTACGCTGGGCCAGTATCACTCCTCAAAATACTTAAGATGTCCTCAATAGGAATTTTGTTCCCTTATCTGCTTAACTTGATCCGTGCTCAGATCCTCATTTACAGCTTCTCTCTGGTGACACACAGTTGGCAGCAATCCCTAATTTAGTTCAGCTTCTCTTTGCTGGATCCACGCTTAAACCCTTACTATTTATCCTAAAGAGTCTCCAATTAAAGCATACAGCAATAATTTCCTTGAAGATAAATATAACTAGAAATTAATTCTGCTAAAAGTATATTAACTAATTACTGTTTTCTGTTTTTTATTAAGTGAATTCTTAAGGTAATTTACAGTGAGAATCCAGAGCTCTACCTTGGTTGGCACCTCAACAATCAAAATGGCAGCCATTGCCGTTGAATTACCCTTTTGTTGTCTCATCAGCGACGGTCTTCCCCATCCTGGCTAGGGTTTCTGTTGTCAGACATCCTTGAGACCTAAAATGGAAAGAGTCAGAAAATGTGTCCATAACGTTTTCCTCTCAATCCCAGAGAACCAAACATATTTGGTGAGTCTGCTTAAGTAATGGGACTTGCTACCCATTAAGACAGGTCACAAACCAACTGATTGATTTGCTAGTTGCAGGCAGCATTGATCGCCTCACAACTTGATCCATTAATTCCCAATAAGTTGGTGATGAAACCCAACTGATCCCAATTGGTACACCTGATAGTTAATCATTGATCAACTATCAAATGACACCATTTCGTTAGTAACTTTGCCCAGAGAGTTCTTAATCATTAACCCAGATCAATCCCCAATGGATCCAAACCAGGCGAATTACCTAAAATCCCCCAGACATTGTTAACCCAAATTAGGGTCAACTGATATCAAATCACTTCACTATAGGGAATTATCCTCTTGAGACTTCTGGTAATCTAGACGGCTAAGTTTGTGAACAAAAAATCTAACAGGTTATTTATAAATTTTTATGCCAACTAAGGGAAAGGTAGGACTTATTATTTAAAGATGTATAATAAGCAATATGACAACCAAGACTACAAGCTTTAGGATCAGTAAATTAAGGGAACAAAATTTCATGGCATGGATTATGAATTTAATTTTCCAATATAATTTTAAATGAAGAAAGGCCTATGGATTTATTGATAGTATTACAATATGATTTTGGCAACTACTTTATAAAAATGGGGGCTGCGGGAAAGCTTATTACTAAGAACCAATCAGACTTCTATCTAGTTATTAGTTAAAGTCCCAAATTAAGTTAACTAAGTTTTTTTCTGATGGTTGGCCAGGCGAATTGCAACAGGGGTAATAGAACCTCAATGGAATTTAGCATAAAGTTTACAGCCACTTTTATTATAAAATGGTATCTCTATGTCAAACCCATGGTATTCGCCTACAATAATGATTAATAAAACTACTAGAATCTCACATTTACAGATCATCTATGGTTATAAACCTGCCTAGAAATATCTGCTATACAAAATCCAGGATGATAAGGATGGAATTTGACCAGCATATATTTTGATTAATTTGTTACAGCACTGATTAGAATTATAAAAAGTTTATGAAGAGTCCTTAATTACTAGATTTAATAAAAAACCCAGGACAACCATTGAAAAGAAAAGTTACACGCAGTTTAAAAAGTCAATCAAGTACCATATTGAATACATTTAGGTTTTTTAAGAACTATTATTTGTCAACAATATAAAAGATAACATACATTATATTAAAGCAATTGTCACTCAATGTCTATACCTTAAAGCTTGTCCAATGAAAGAATTCTCAATTAGGTTCTAATGAAGTTTTTAAGACCCTACTACAGCAGTCAGCCTCCCGCTTAAAGTAAGTATCCAAAGGCTGAGTCCAGTCAATGGAGGAGTTGTTTAAGTTGTTGACTTGACTCAGATTTTTTCAAACTTCTCATTCCCTTTTGTGTGATATGATTGAACATAAATTTTTGAAATTTCACACAACTAGTCATTAACGCGGACCAAATTATTTTCCTCCCATATTACACTCTTTCATTACATAATTGTCACACTTTGTTCCTCAGCCCTTTATATGTTTTGTCAAAAAATTAGGTTCCCATTATGTTTATTGTATATATTGAACCCATTATACTTTTTGTTTATTGTACCAAAAATTTGTCCATTATTAAACTGAGGCTAGGAGGCCTTCTATAGATATTTCATTCTTATTCAATTAGTGTAACTCCTTAACCCAAGATAGTTTTAATCATTTGGAAGTCATTTAGGCATAGAGATTACTTTAAAAGGGTTAGAGAAAAGCTCAACTAAAGGGATAACTCTTCGCTCCATATAAAGACCCCCACAAAAACACTAAGGTATTAAGACTTACATTGTGTACTTATTGAAGATCTTGCTACCAAAATGTCTTGGTTTTGTTTTAAAAATTGATATGAGGTTCCAGTTGTATTTTAATTTTGACAATAGACTAACAGATGGTTGGCTTTAAGATAAACACCTTAAATTCAAGACTTGAGTCAATATTGTTTTTTCATTACAACTAATATAGTTAACGCCTTATGATTTCCTTTTAATTATACATTTAGACTTAATACCAATGTATAATGGATATATAGATCTTTTAATAAAGAAATATTAACTTCATGAAAACTGTAAACTGTAATACATTAATTGTAAAATGAGCTGTTCTTAGAACTTAAAGTTAAGCTATCCTTTTCTTGATAAAATAACTTATATAATTATGGTACTTCTGATGATAACTGCACCTTTGCCCATATTTCCTCTCCTAGTACCTCAACCTTACCAGTGGCTTATGGGAAGTTTTATGAGGATACTCTATGCATAAATGGCTTTCTGTTAGATTCCCAAATCAACTTCTTTCCTATGCTTTAATTCTTTGTGGAACAAATATAAATAATCTAAGACATAGTTCCACATCTCAAGGCATTTCAGCAAATCTGCGCTACTCATTCTCTGAACTATGGAAGAGTTGCGCCCATCTACTTTGAAACATTAATTAGAAACTAGTTTGATTGTAGATAGTTGACTATGATTTCTAACATTAACTTATCCAATATTAGGACAACATGATTGGGTCATTACATCAAGTATTATTAAGCTGAAATATAAAACCGCAAGCCCCAGCTTTTCTTTTTATTTTATGTATTAAATAATTAATAAATCAACTATATCATATATTTAAGATTTAAATACTAAGCTTGGAGCCTCAGTTAGAAGATCAATCTAAAGTAAAATATTGTTTTAGTAGATAATAGTGGATCAAGTCAAACTTAAAACAGTACTAATCCTATAGCTGTCAAGAGAACTAATAAGTCCCTCCTAACTCAGCTGGCAATCATGATCTTTTTATAATATATAAACCGCTTTCATAAGCTTCAATAAATCTAAAATTTCTGATAATGGAGGCCTTTTATACTTCAAGACCTACAAAACAATTTACCATCTGATAGTGTTAACATTAGAAAAATAATCAATATATATATCAAGGTCAGACAATTACAAGTCTGATGTATTGAAAAGAGTGGTTCAACAGTAAGTAATTAAAAAATTGGCCAAAATACCCTGGTCAATTCCTGGTGGAACCCCTCAAATTGGGGTAGCACTTCTAATAATAAACGAGCAAAAAAATAAGTTCAGGAAATTGGATTGTACCAAATCATTATTTAAATTTAGGAATTTCATCTGAAGCTCTTCTCCAGGCCACTTCCATTTTATTACAGCCTAAACCACAAAAGCCGTCCCCTTTTATAGGTCAGATGGGGTTCAACCAGTTGCAAAATTTTCCAGCAATTGGTTGGGTGAAAATCATCAAAACTTTACTGCTTGGACTTAACTTACCTACCCTCCACCAGCCATCTTGTCAAAGTGAAGTGAGGCTTCTGAGCTCCAATAGGTCAAATATCAATATTCTTTAATTTGGACTTTACTCAGCAATTCAAGCTTTGAGCCTTGACACTTTATATACTAAGTATCAACTTATTAAGAGGGCTTATTTTTTCTTTACCCCGCCAATATCACCTAATAAAGCATATAAAACTCAAATCCCTGTTTTATTAGTAGATAAAATTTATCCCATTTTTATTCTTTTGATGGTACTTTCAATCTCAAGTTTAGACAATAGCCGTTAAGAGTTTTATACTTCTGTTCCTGCTAAATTGGCAAGTACTATGCTAAAAAGCACCAGCAAGCTTTAACCCCCACCAGGATTTTGACAACCAGTAAAAATAAAAATTTTCATCTGAGTGGCATTTGAAAAATTGGAGAAGCCTTTTATATACCTTTATGTTCTCCCACCAATGATGATTAAATTGCATATACTTCATTTAAGTAAGATATTCCTCATTCATAATCTCCTACTAATTAAATTACCAAATTGGGAAATAAAAACTAATTATAAATCCAATCATTGACACAGAACATCAACCCATAAAGTTTTAAGAGACATGGGAGCCACTTTCAGGCAAAAAAACTAAGCTACAATTATAAATAGCCAATAGATCCATTGTATAGCTTTCAGATAAAACCCAAATGGTCATCTAGATTAAAGTTTTTTGACTACGCCAACCCTGAGATCAAGTTGTAAATTCAGATTGCATTCTACTAAGTGTCTTAGTGATTATTCTATAAACCTGCTTTACACACCCTGAGTACACCATTTGCCATATACCTTCATTTATATTTCTAGTAAATTTCTTCCTTCACATAACTGATTTTTTGGCTTTATAATGTATAACATACTTGTTTAACTTACAGAAGAGTTAATTCAGAAGGTTTTCTCTAGATTGATAGTGCCAACAGATGCTATGAATAGTCTGGTGAGCTTAGGAAATCTATTTTAAAGAATGTTATAATGTTTAACACGGTTGAAAGTGTTTAAAAACATTCATTAAATATCCTCATTTAGAAAACAAGACTATCCCAGTTGCTTAATGATAAACCTTGTAAACAAACATATAAATTATCACGATTGTACTAACTTATAAATCAGCACCCCCTTTGAAAGATGGTCAGTTTTTTAAAATTTGTTTCCAATGCAGGGGGCACCACCAAGAGAGTTTGGAGAACACTATAAAGATCTCATGGACTTGTGCTATGGAGAAGATATACTTGAATTAATAAATATGGAGAGTATGTTTAATTTTCAAAGTAAATTGATATAGTAAGCAGCTCATAAAATAAATGAGAACTAAGAGACAACCTATTACTAGAACAAAAAAAAGAATCAGGGAGCTAGCCTTGAACCAATTGAGAGATAAGGTATCTCTCTTAAAGAAAAGGAATGACAAACCTGTACAAAGTTTAAGCATAATTTTATATAAACTGGAATGCCATAATGACCAGTTATATCACATGAGACAAGATTTAATGCATATGAAAGCTAAGCGTAAATTTTCCTCTCATAACGCTACCTACTTTGGGAAAATGCACTATCCGCACTAACACATCAGAAGTGGTAAAAAACCTGCTTAACAAATTAAATATGAAAAATGTCCTATTTGCCTGTACTTTGAGACTAGTTCACTCCTGGTGAACTAACTATAGTCTAATTTCTTCAGTTATAAAATAATAAAATGGATGGAACCTGAAAAAAAGCAGAAACCACGCCATGTTCAGGATGCATTAGTAGAAAAGTACATGAAATTCTTAGAGCCACTCTTTGACCCCAAATTACCTAGGTCAAGGTTAATGAAATTTACATTGCTGATTTTTGAAGTGCACAGGATGTCAAAACATGAAGATGTAAATGAGGCGGGTCAACCTTGGGACAAATATAACATGCGAGTTTTTTAGCCTGTGCTGGTTTTGAATCTGTTTCAATCAAAAAATGACTTGGATTGAAGCAGGAACCGCCTAGTTATGCTACCACTCTTCTGTTCAAACATGAAGCAAGGGCTTTTAACAATGAGTATGGGGAAATTTAAGTCAATTTTGGACTATGAAAACCAGTATTAGTTCAAGGCTCAATAGCTTTGGATGACTGGAATCTTATATCTAGTCACTGCAAAGACCATTTTGTTCATCTTACTTTAATCACACCCTCAACTCATGATGCATATGACCTTGGCCATGAGATTCCACATTTATTAAGACCATTAAGGGGACACAAATTGGCATCAAAGCACCGTATTAAAAATTAATACATCAGAATAGTCAGTAACTTTCCACTGACTGAAAGGCTGAATACGTTGCTAAGAGCCATAAGGATAAGCCCAAAAGGAAGACGTGCTGATCAGTTGAATTAAAAGTACTCAGATTTTACAAATTCAAATGTAAAAACTACCAACAAAAAGGGTACTTTTTGGAGAGATTGTTCTAAACTAAAGGAAAAAAGATAGAACCTAAATAGGAGATTGCTGCTTTCAGTTAACTTTTCAAACAAAGTAAAAAAGTTACATTAGGAATAAACCTTAATTAGAAAGTTGAAACAGTCTAGTTTGCTATAGGTGCCCTAATCAAAATGGTTGTAAAAACCTATCTGATGGAAAATCAAGAAAATTCTGATCCCTTAGAACAATCTTACTTGTATAAGCTTTCTAAATTACTTCTATCTAAGCAGTATAGAATAGAAAATACTAGTAGAAACCTAGTTCATAATTGCATTTTAAGACCGTGAGTATCCTGAGTTTTGTAAAGAGTCCCACTTCCCTGAAGAGTCAGGAGGATACAGTAAAATTATTTATTGCTTTTCTTTAAATGCTTTTCTTTCTCATAACAATCACTTTAGTTACTACGATTTGATTCAAACAGAAAATTTGGATAATCACACACAGGAAAGATGGGCGACTTTAATAACAAAAATAATACAACATGGGCGAGCGTCATGGCAAGTGGTGCGCTTAATGGTGCAACTAAGGGAAAGAAACGCCCTGGAGGGGGACCAGGAACCCAAGCCATAAAAAAATCACAAACTCAGACACCATCTGGGTTTATGGTATTTACTGTAAAGCACGCGTAATACATGTACATTCAATTCAAACAACCTTTGTTAAAGGTGGAACATGGGATCAGACTCTTCCTTGGGGATGAGTCACCAACCCTGTGGGAGAAAACATTTGAGACAAAGCCCTCACTTTTCCCTCACGCGGTGTACGTAGCCACCAACAACATGGGCCACAGCTGGATTGATATTGGTTTTTAAAACAGCTGATGAAGCCAATGCCGCAGCAAAAATCTGCATGGAAATTGCCCTCCCTGAGGGCAAAAAAATTGTGCACACCGCGCGCACCAGATGGAACAAAGCAAAAACTTTGTTCATCTCCTTTGAATCACTCCCCACCAACCTTCCTTGTAAGGTAATCAAGGAGGAGCTCCGCAAAGGTCTTGTGGCCTATGGAGAAATCCAACAACTCGAATTACAGAGATTTCACTTAATGCCTGACCTGTGCATGGTCAAAGCTATCGCTGTAATCAACCCCTTCCCAGAAATAGAAGAGGATTTATCCAGAATTCCCCACTCAGCAGAATTTCACTTCGCAGATGGGGGCCAGTTGGCTGCATTCTGAGTTACACCGGAACGCGCACCACCCATTTGCAACCACTGTGGCTCACTGGGACACAAGGAACATGCATGCCCTGTAAAGAGGGCTTAATGGAAAATGATTTTTGAGAAGAAGCTATGGACGAAGATAATGAAAACTTCGCCAAAATGACTGATGGCCACCACCCATTCCGCTGGGGTGAAGATGGACTATACTACATCATGGACCCAGTTACAAGTAAACAGCGTAAAGCAGCACAAAAAGCCCACAAGAGAGCAGCGGCTGAAGCGGCGGCACACGCGGAATCTGCCATTAACCACGGACAAATTTGGGAGGATATTTCAGATATTCACCGAACCAACCAATCAGAACAATATGCCCAGGTCAAAAATTTTTACAGTAACCAGACTGAGCCACAAAGCGTCATCAGTCATGCACATACTGAGGAACAATGCAACCGCAATTTGGGTGAAAATGCGGTGCACAATTCAACAAAGTTGAACCTCAAAAATATAAAATCCAATCAACAACCCACAACAAATCAACATGAGACCTGTGCAGGAAAAGTTGACGCAAATGCAAAAAACTGAAATTCCCTTGAATCATTGGGTCAGATCAAGGGAACCAACAATGGCAGTGAAAGAGTTGGAGTACAGATGCGGAGCATGGCCAAAATGAGCCGCGGTGGGATAGGATCAGAGGGTCCTCCCAACCGCTCCTGAGGCGCTGCGGGCACCTCAGTGTCAATAGGGATGTTAAACATCGCGGGATCCAGGGCTCATACGTCCCAAGCCAAAAAGCTGGCATTCCTGTGAAAACCTCTTATAGACATCTTGGCCATCCAAGAAACCCACTGCCTACAAGGGGAAGAAGAATCCTGGTCAACCAGGGTCGCACCATCACAATCAGTATGGACGTCTCACTGTGGGGTGATAGTCCAAAACAACAAAAAATTTAAAATTACAAATTCATCATCACACTTGCATGGTTGAGTCCTGGTAGCAACAATCACATGCCAAGATAAGATAATTTCGTTAACATGTATCTACGCACTGTGCACTGCAACTGAGGGGAAAAAATTTTGAAAAAATTTCTACTCTCACCCTCCCACCAGATAACATCATGTTAGGCGATTTCAACTGCTGGGATAACCCCAATACAGATCGATGGCCTAATCCCAGGGGATACCCACCTGGACACATTGAATATTGCACAATGAAGGCATCTCTTGGCTTACAGGATGCTCTTACCCCCAATTCACCAATCCTTCCCCACATGACAAGACCCAACATACGTGAGGGACTGCTCACATCAATGAGTTTTATTGACCACATCCTCATCCCACAATCCCACCACTCAAGAATCTCCAAATTTACAACAAAAAAGATCAATTTTTCTGATCACTGATTAGTTACGGTGCAGTTAGTGCCAACCCAATCCCACATACAGGTGTCGCCTTGGAGAAAGCTTCACCCAGAAAATATAAAATTGCCTGAGATATCTGACTGGGTTGAAAACAAGGCTAAAAACCCAGAATTCACAGCCCCATTCACTTTGGATCCCGCTAAACATGGGAAAATTTCAAAAAAGATTTAATCAACAAAACCCAACATATTGCATCATGCAAGTACACCGCGGACACAGCCACAATCAAGCGTACCTTGGCAGAACTAAACCACCTGGAAATAAATACTCCGAGATTTAGCTATAGCCCTAATTGGGGACACAAATGGGCAGAAATTTCAGTCCAACTTAACAATCACATCTTTGAACACCAACACAGAATCAAAGTATCAAACAAAGGTAAGTTCATAAAGGAAGGCGAAACCTGTTTGACATACTTTTTCCGCCAATTCCACTCCCATGGAAACCAGCCCACATGCACACAGGTCCGCAAGACCAATGGCACCGTGGCAACTGACCCTGAGGAGGTCAAGGTGGAAGTACACTGCTATTACACCAAATTATATTGTGATATGCCAACAGATCCACAAAAAATTAAAGAATTTATTCAAACTGCCAAGATACAAAGTACACCACAAATTACAATATACTATCCCTTTATACATGGGAGGAGCTTTGGGAAACAATTAGCGGTGCACCACGTATGAAATGCCCAGGGCCTGATGGGATACCCTACGAATTTTACAAAAAATAGTTTCAACAAATCGCCCCCCTCCTATTGGCATCAATGAACCAGAGTTTGTTGGAAACACGCCTATTACCAGGAGGCCATGAATCCTACGTTATAACCTTGTATAAAAAGGGTGACAAGTTGGACCTGGTCAACTGGCGCCCAATTGCACTCTCCAACACTGACACAAAAATTCTAATAAAAATTCTAGCAGCTAGATTAGGCGCAATTGCATCTGACGTCCTATCACCCAACCAGTTTGGGTTTATACCAGGGCTTCAATCTGGAACAACAAGCACCCTGTTGCAAACATTTGCCAACCCAAAGCAACTGGTGCCCTGGTCTTCTTGGATCAGGAAAAGGCGTATGACCGTGTTAGCTGGCCATACCTAAAAGAATGTCTACATGCCTTCAAACTCCCACCAAGATTCATAAAATGGGCGATGCTTCTAACAGAATCTGCAACCCTGGCTGTATGCGGCCCTGGATTCTAACAAACGGTATCAAAACACACAGAGGGCACAAACAAGGGGGTCCCCTCAGCCCACTGCTATACAATTTCAGCTTTGACCCGCTCCTCTGAGTAACTGACTCACGTCTCATGTGGATAACCGCACAAGGACAACCAACAGTCAAGATACTGGCCTTTGCAGATGACTGTGTAGCAGGTATAGCAAACAATGAAGATGCCTGACAGCTGGAACACACTCTAGAGGAATACTCCAAGGCGAGCAATGCATCGCTCAACAAAAGGAAGACAGAAATCATCCTCTTAGGCATATACACAAACAATTGGGCCACAACATCAGAACCTCACACCAACACTCAAAGAAAAAACTCAATTATTTTACCCTTTGCAACACCTCCCACCACCACTCCTGTCTGACACCTTGGAATCTGGCTAGAATCAGGGGGATATGCTAATGAGATAATGGAAAGTAACCTGGTACAACGGGTATCCAAACGCGTAGCCTCCCTCAAGGGGAGAACCCCAGGACTAACAGGACGAGTTACAGTTGCTAACTCGCTCATCCTCCCAATACTGTGGTACCAGGCCCATGCGATAGCCTTATCACCTACCTTTATAACCTCAATTCGCGCACTTATCCAGGGCTGGCTGTGGCCTGGCTCTCACCCTCCTATATGGATGGAAACACTATTTGGCCCACTCTCAAGCGGAGGCATGGGACTAATAGATTTTGAGAGCCATGCCAATCACATCCTAGGTACCTGGATAAAGGAAATCCTTGCTCCAGACCTCCCACAACAACATTGATCCAGAGCAGCAAGGACTAACTTTGCACAGGCGCTCAAATCAACCAACCCACATAGTCCACCCAGACTACTTTCATACCTTGCCAAGCACCCTACTGCAACAGGTCCGCATGGAACCTCCCCTCATTTCAAACATATCCTCCAAACTATCCACCATATGGGATGGATCATAGAGAACATGGGTACTATACAGGGAAGGGGACGACCCAGCCCCCAATTCAAATTAAGAAACCCAGAAAACCACCCCTAGAGGGATATGCTCTCAACAACCCCAAGCATAGCTAGGATAGAATACCTAGATATGCTGGACATTCCCTATGATCTAACCACACAGAAAGCAATGTGGAAAATGACACACCACCCACTCCTACAGCCAAGGATAAGAGCAAACGCCTGGCGCTGTTTGAGAAGGACCTATAGGATGGCGGACCGCTCCAACTCCCTCCAAAAAACATGTGCAGTATGTGGAGGGGAGGGATCCCTACATCACCGCCTAGAAACATGCCCCCCAACCAAAGCTATATGGCAGGAAGTCGTACGCCTGCTTAAGATTCAAAACGAACAGGAATTCTCAATATCAAAAAGCATCTTTGTGCTCCAGATCGAGTCACCAATCCCATCTACCCTCCGCTCCCTAATAATACCATTGCAATGTGGACAATACACACAATTGCATTAGATGCGTTCAAGGGCACGGTCCCAACCATTCATGGGATCATTAACAGATTCCATGTACACTTACTAGAGCACTTCCAAGCCTGGCTCTATGGATATATGAGACCAAGACAAAAAGTGCTCATAGAATCATGGTTCCCACTCTGGTTCCTCCACACAGACCCTTTCCTTCACACCTGCTCCATAACAGGGGAAACCCCCTTGGAGTAGTGCACCAACCCCTCATACCTGGCAGTCCCGCTGGCAACAGGGGTAACTTGAGTACCCTGAGGTACCCAATTTTTATATTTGTTAGTTATTCTCTTAGTTTCACATATATTTGGTAATGTCTGCCCCCTGGTCGGCTTACCTCGGTCAAATAAAAATATTTAAAGCTTTTCTTTACTAGAATGATTATTTCAATAGTATAAAAAAAATTGAATCTGCCATACACAAGGCCAAGGTATTAGCTTTATTGATTACTGGCGCTCTAGTCAATATACACCTTCTAATCATATATATAGATTCAATTTTTCACTGAACATTGACTATCCGGCAAGTCAGAACCACACGACCTGTTCAAACAAAGCACTAGAAGCATATTAAGCGTTACTCTTACAATTTGGACGCAATACTTTGTCTACACTGGATGTAGATTTTGAGAAAAACCATACAATTTCATGATAGGAACACAGTTCAGAGTTGAGTTTAGATAAATTACTAAATTTTTCTGAGTTCATTAAGTCTACTTAATTATCAGATACCACTTTTGTCAAGATGAAGATATGAAGGAGCTAAATAAATTAGTATTTCTGGTTAAAGGTTAAATTCTATCTAATCACTATACACCAAAGGTAAAGGGAACACATCTTCTACCACCATCAGTGGTATCCAAGTCTGGTTTACCCTTGTATGCTAGTGATTAGATGGAATTACTACGTGGAGATCAAAGTTCTATGCAAGTCAATATCTTTGTTTTACTGGGAACAAACAATACTTGAAAATTATTGTCCTGAAGAAGTCAGAGGTCAGGAACCAGAGAGATGCCTAGTTCTACGATTCAATATACCAAAGATATGATATTTTTCTACTTGGGAACATTGTAAAGCACTCTGTTTGTATCAAAAATGTTAGAACATAGTCAACGCGAGTATGTATTGCTAAGCCAATACTAATTTAGTCCATTGCATCACTGACATTGACAAAATTATACTTCAAGAGCAAATTAAAAAAGAATGTGAACTCATCGAAATCTTGGATTAATAACCAAGTATTTTTAGCAGTGGACCACCGATTATGGCCTATGAAAAAAAGTAGTAACAAGGTCAACACTGGGTGTATCATACCAATTTGATCAAA
>JAKSZP010004959.1:0-15039 GCA_022478985.1 Massospora cicadina
GGCCAATGTTTTTGACAAAGCTTATCAGCAAGTTCTCAAGACCAATCTTCCAGCTCTGGTGCCATATTGGGTTTACTTGGGGTTATTTGCTGACTGCCTCTTCTTTTTCTGTTACTTCCCACCCAATCTCAGGTATCACAATTGGTAAGTACTGACATCTCAATTTCTATTCCCCTCATCGCATTCTCTCAGGGTTCAGCCTCTTCTCAACGAACCTGGCTTTGAAATGGTCTAGCCCTTGCTAGCATTAGATCTCAAATAGATTTTGACGAGTTATTTACTCCTACTGTTATACATCCTCCCTCCCCCAAGAGGCGACATAGGCAGAATCATCCCAAGTCAAGGATAACCAATAAAAATTATAAAAAAATATGACTTTTTATGTGCGTTTTTTTGTTTTCCCTATATTATCAATCTTTTTATTTTCTTCTTTTTATATTGGAAATGACCTTCACTTGGTTCATCAGTCCATCTTTTTTATTATTCCCCCAAGCTGGTTCCTAGGTACACTCTGACCTACCAGTTTTCATGGTCCAGAGGTCTTATTTTTGAAGACTTAATCATTTATTTGGTTCATCAGTCATTTTTTAGGACTTAACTAAAAAAATGTCAGGAAATAACCATCTCAATGGTTCAGCAGTCCATTTGGAACACTCTTATTATATTTTTCTTGGATACACTGCTTTAAATAGATAGCATGGGCCAAATAAACAAGTTTTTCATCCAAGAGGTTCTTGATGGAATAGGTGTCCATTGCCATATTGGCAATAATCCTGAACAGACCTAACCATAGCGCATCTATCCTGTTCCTTCTTCCAAAGTCATGCATATCACAATAGGCTACTTTAACACCTATTTGATATTTAGACAATGCTATTCAGTTCTTATTACCCGTCGTTTTGGTCTTAATTTCCTTCTTCAATGTCATACCAAATGCTTGCAATTGCATCTCAATCAGGATATTGAAAGTCAGAGCAGGTACTTCTTGGCACTCATCCCTGATGTCGGTCCAACCACCAATTATAGAATCAGCAGTAACGTGGCCTTTCTTCTGTACAATAATATAAATGGCGTTTTTCCTGTTGCCATATGGTGAAAGATATTATATGTGAACGTCACCAAAATGAGGTATGTTCCCCATGTAGAAGTTCTCCCAGCAACCAGCTTCCTCAGCGCTATGGCCAGCATTCCTGTCAGATTCTGGTGGTCAGCTCAAAAATAAACCTTTGAGAACCATCAAATTAGGCCAATTACCCTTTCAAGCTTGAGCTAATACCTTATCTCACACCAGAAAGCCTATTGCAACTACACGGTTTGGGCTGAATATCTCAACTTAAATTCAATCAAGTAATTTATCAATAAGCTCAAGCTGAATATGCTTGCACATTATGGCTGATTATATATGCATAAAATCTCACCAACTGGTCCCAATTTTTGGGAACAAAATCAAACAACTAATATACAAAATCGTTCAGGACCAACCTGAAGTTAACGCTAAAAAGTCTCATGGACCATCAGATGAACGAAAAATGTAATCAATTTCCCACCCTAGGGCGAAATTCATATGTTAATCTGTATAATTGTCATGATAGCACTTGCACATGGACTGCCCAAAAGGGAGTACCTAGTGCTATTTAGAGAGGCCTGCTGACGTCCCAATTAGGGGTATGTCATCTACTTCAATCAATGCATGAATTTCACAGAAGGTGTACTTTTGTCAGAAGTATGACGAAACTCAAAATAAGAAGATCCTAGGACAATTTTGTATGCTTTTATCACAATTCTTTGTACCTGAAATCCTCCCAATTTTGAGAGTATTTTGCCACTAATAAACCTAGCAATAGGTCTCAGTCATATCAGTTTAAGGGCCAAAATGAGGTGGTAAAATATCTGTTAAAATTGCGTGTTCAAATGTGGCCATGAGATGCCCTAGAGGTATAAATACCGGCTCCTGACCTAATGACTGATTATTTAATAAATATCATCTAATAAAAGATATATTTATTTTATCTCTTTCCTAGACTTATCCTAATACTAACTTTGGAGAAGTGTCGACAAGCTGGAAGCACCAAATCCACAGCTTGTGTATCTACCCGCCAGAAAAAGTTCCCAAATACAAAGGGAAAATTACGCCTGAACTTGGCCAGAAGAGTAGGGTCGATTATAATAAGCCTAGTGATTTTCCAAGTGGTCCAAATACCTTAAGTCACTGGCAAAATTGAGGATTATTCAACGGAACTTTGTCCCAATTACATGTTCAGGATTATATTAAACAAGTGAGCTATCCTTGGAACTTCACAGTTCCATTGACTTGTTCTACCAGTCCGTTCATCACTGGCCAGTAAGGTACTGACATGACTCCTCAGATCCCCATTATCTCATTCAACCTCAGTATCACGCGGGACATAAATTCATTTCATTGTCACTTAACAAGACTTGCGGGAATCCATGGCAGTAAACAACTTGATCGTGATAAACCTTGAAGTAATTGTAGCATCCACTTTCACCAAGGCCTTCGTCTCAATCCATCTAGTCAGTTGGTTGATTGCAACTAATATATTTGACTCCCGCCTATGCTCATAGTCAGTGGTCCCATCACATTGATGAACATTTTATGCCTGGAAAATCCAGAGCGGACCAGTTGATATCCAGTTGTATTCTTGTGGAGTTTGTAAAACTGGCACTCTGCACAACAATCCAGATAATCGGCCACATTTTAGTTGATAGACTTCCAGTAATAGTACTGGCAAATGTGGTCGTTCATCTTCCTCAAGCCTCCATGCCCAACAGCCTTATGCGCAGCTTGAACAATTGACGCTCAATCTGATGGTCTTTGGAATATTAGTCACCTTCCATTGATCGTCTTAAACACTTATCCATCTTTGGTCTTGGTGTTCTCCATCGCTTTCCAAAACGCACCTTGGATCAATCAGTGCTCATTCCTAATTTCTCCATCTACCATTCTCTGGAACAACTCATCAGCTTGCTGGTATACCAATTGTACCATTGGTAACCTTGATCTGCCATCCGCATTCTGGTGAGAAGCTCCCACTCAGTGAAGTATCTCATAGTTATAAAACTGAAGCCAATGCCCATCAGGTTAGACGTCCTTCCAGTTCTCTTAGATTATGCAGCCAACGCAGGGAGGAGTGGCCCATCACCACATTAAAGTGCTTACCATGAATATACACCCAAAATTGATTACAGGCGTAAATACCTGCAAGTTATTCACGCTAAGTAATGTTGTAATACCGTTATGCTGCTGAAAATCCCAGCTCACATAAGCTACTGGATGCTCATCCACAAGCTCATCTTCTTGACTCAGGACAACATCAATCGCCAATAATGAAGCATTAGTCTGTACTATAAATTTTCAATTGAAATTTTAATATTTCAAATAGTGGAGAATCTATCAGATACCAGCGTAGCTCATCCTAAGAACTCTGGGCCTCTTCATTCCAGATGAATCCTTTCTTAAGATCCTTCAAAAAAAGAAAGAGGGGCTCAGTGCGATTCTTGCAAAATCCCAAATAAAACTTTGGTAGTCTCTAACCATTCCAAGGAAAACATGTAAATAATGAACACTTCTCAAGATGGCAATCCGCTCTATGGCCTCAATCTTCTGGGTTGCAGCTGCAGTCCACTTGAGTTGATGACAAACCCCAAACATTTCAACTATTTTTTGAAGAAGTGGCAATTCCTTGGCTTAATCTTCAGGTTAGCTGCAGACAGTCTCTTCAATACTTCTAAGTTGTGTAAATGGTCATTAAAGGTCCTACTGAACACATCTATATCGTCCAAGTACACCAGGACTCATGACAACTATAAGTCATTCAATAATGTGTCCATGGCTCTCTGGAACGTCGCAGGCACATTGCAAAGATCTTGGGGCATACGAGTTGGTTGGTATAGCCCTGCATGGTGGTGATAGCGCATTTCTCCTGATTTTTATTGACAAATTGATCTGCCAATATTCTAATACTAGATCCATTGCAGAGAGATACTTTGCTTCTCCCAATTGATCTAATGCATCGTTGATTTGTGGTAGTGGATACAAAACCTTCTTCAATTTATTCAGCTTCTGATACTCAATCACCACCCAATTAGAGCTGTCCTTCTTCTTCATGATCAGAATAGGGCTCACCCAAGGATTTTACAAAGGAACTAGAAGCCTGTGCTTCACTACTTTGCTGATCTCTTCTTCCACTACCGCTTCAGCAGCCTTCAACCATTAAAAAGGTCTTGTTCTTTAATTAAAAATTGCCCTGGTGTCAACTTTTTTGGATGACATTCTTCACACATCCCAAATTGTGATTGTCCTGGGAAAATATTTCCCGATACTTTTCAAAATAATTTGAGCACCTCCTCCTGCTGTCTTTCTATAAATCAGCGAGTTGCTCTCAATCAACCAATAGATTGATACTCTTGGCCACCCCTGCCAGTAATTCCATCTCATTAAGGGTTCCAAAATCATGTAATTTTCTTAATTCTGCCGTTGGGATCAGATGGACAAATGCAATGATCTGATCCTTCTCAATCTTAGTGACTCATCTTCCAAGGTAGCAAGTTCTCTATGATCAGCTGAATTCAAGGCGTTCTTGTTGATAATAACTTTGTCCAAAGTTTTCTTAACTCAATTTTTAATAACATCTTATATGATTATCTTACTCAACTACCCTCAGTAGTGACACCAATTGTTAAAATTTGGGAACTTTTGGCTACTCTAGTGAGTACCAAATGTTACAATCCTGAGATTTTCACCAATTGATAGCTCCCAAAAATTAACTGCACAGGTTTGGTATGTGTATAAATCTGTGCTTGATAATAATTAATATGTGATTGATATAGTATAATGCCTTATCCGTAGTTGAATAGTTAAACCCAATATGGTCCAACGCTAGATTTATAATAATCCACGATATACTATTGATGTCAACTATAGGGACTTCTTCCCTGTTCCGTCTAATTTGATCCACTCTCAGATTCAGAGGTTTCCGGCCTTTCTTCTTGTCATGCTGAGTCTTCAGAGATTCACGTTTAAGGTCTGCTTCTCTTCTAAGGATCCTCAATCCTTACTCTTTATACAACAGAAGAGTCCCCAATTATTGTAACCACAACAGTAATAACTGAAGATGATTAGAGCGTATATCCCAAATGGAATAATCTTTTTATTTCAATAGGATAATTCTTTTTTATTAATGTAAAAATTAGGGAATTTCTAGGTAATTTGGTGCCCAACTGCTCAGTTGGTGCCTCACCCATGAAACGGCAGTCATTGCCATTGAACTTCCATATGAAGTCTCACCAGCGATGGTCTTCTCCATCAGGTTAGGATTCCTCCATCAGACACCCTCAAGACCTGAAACAGAAAAAGCCAGAAAACGTGTCCCTAAAATTTCCTGCTTGATCACAGTGAAGCAACTATATTTGGATAGCAACCTCCTTCTTTGGTAATGGGACTATACACCCATTATGGAAGGTTGCAAACCAACTGATTAATTTTCTAGTTGCAGGTGGCATCACTCACCTCAAAACTGCTACTTAAATTCCCAATTGGTCAGAAATGAAACCCTAAACTGATTTCAATTAATACACCCGATAGTCAATTAATATTTTCAACTATCAGAGGCTTCATTTTGCTGGCATTCTGCCTGACAAGATCTTAAGCATTCACCTGGATCAATCCCTAATGGATCTGACCCTGAAGAATTACCCAAAATCCCCAAACATTATTAACCCAAAAATTGGGGTCAACCAATATCAATTCACTCGCCAGCGGGACTTATCCCCGTGCAATTCAAAATGTAATCTAGGAAGCTAAAAAGGTGGGCAAAAATCCCAACACCTGGGCAAGGAAACAACTTATCAGATATGGTGAGTAGGGACCCACTCTATCTTTTTTAAGGGAATTTGATCATTACAACACAAAGACTATGATTACTTTAAACAAATTTGCGCTGATTGATGAAGGTTCTCATACCTTTAAGAGGAAGGTACATAGAGCCCAGAAAATATTAGAATTTGGAAGAAAGCTTTTTTGAACTAAAGGAGGGTACTAAGTCAGATGATCACCGTGAGATTTCTCTACAAGATGGAGTTATCTTACACAAGATTAGTTGAAGAATCCCTTCTAAAGGGTTGCAACTTGAGATAGTTAAGGATTGCCATGACCATCCCTTAGCAGGTCATCCTGTGGTTGAAAAGACGATTAAACTTATAACCCGTCACTATTCTTAGCCAGATTTAACAACACTTGTTTGAAAGTATATTTCATCATGCATAACTTGTACAAGATCTAAGTCTTCACACCAATAACTAAGGAGAAACTGAAGCCTTTACAGATCCCTTTGAGGCCATGGTCATCACTTAGTGTAGGCTTTAATTGTTGGCTTACCTAGAACAAAAGGGTTAAATCAATTATGGTTGTGGTAGATCAGCTCACTAAATATGCTGAGTTTTCCTTTCTAATGTGTAGATTATTGCAAGAGTTTTTACAGTTTTTATGGAAGAAGTGTTTTCCAGACATGACACCCCATATGAAATTGTCTTGGATTGTGGACCTCAGTTTATATATAAATTCTGGGAACATACATTAAGCAAATTAAAATTTAAACCCAGTCGTTCCTCATCACACTACCCACAATCTGATGGTAAAACTGATAGTATTAACCAGATTTTTCAACAATACTTTCGCTGCTACACATCAGCGTGCCAAGATGACTGGGTAAGTTGGACTGTTTTGCACAATTTGCCTATAACAATTATGTCCACTCATCTACGAGTATTCCTCCATTTTTTGCAAATCATGGCCAACACCCCCAGGGTGTATGAAGGCGAAGTAGAAGGAATCAATCCAGATGCAAACAGTTTGGTCCAGGGCATCCATGAAAGCATGAAATTTTTGAAGAACAACCTCATAAAAGCCACTGTTATCAAAAGTTCAAGGATTATAAGAGACGTTCTAAAGAAACGTAGGCTAAAGAAAGAGGATTTTGTTTGATAGATGCAAAGAAATAATCGAACCCAGTCAGATGCTGAAGCTAGGCCCCTATAGGCTAAGGCCATTCAGAATTATTTGTCCTATTAAAGAGGTGGCATTTTAATTTAGATATCTCCCCAGAATCAAAGGCTCATTCTATGTTTCATATTTTCACACCTAAGTAAGTTTGAAGGTCAATCTCAAGAAAATCAGGTCCATTAAATCTAGAAAATTCAGAAGACTATAAATTTGAGGTTGAAATGATACTGGACTCCAAGATTAAGAAAGGAAGGTGGTATATCTTAGTTAGCTGGTCTGGTTTTCCTGTTAAAGAATCAACTTGGCAAACAGAGGAAGAGTGTACCCAATTCCCTCAGAAGATTAATGAATTCTTTGCACGCTCAAATGACACGCCTCAGAGGGGTGATGTAATGGTCAAGGTCCTTCCTGACCGCCATATGATCCTTACTTTTAGGGCTACCAAAAAGTGTATGGAGAAGGAGTTTAAAAGTTCAGCCATGAGATTAAATCAAATTTGAGATGGTTCAGTTTGGAAATACAATATGGATAATGATTTTAGTAATAATCTATGGCCAGTAGTTGGAATCTGGAGTTTTGGATCTCACAAGCAGGCCAAAAGTCAGAATCTTTTTTAATTCAAAACCGTGTAAGTACTAATTTAAGCTCAGGTTTTGAACAAAGCACTTTTTTGTTATAAGCTTTTAAACCATGAGAGTGCCTAGCATTCTCCAGCACATATATTACAAGGTACAATGTTAGATTCTCTAGATTCATTATCTCAATCCTGCAGATAAATAAAAAATCTTAAATTAAACTATTTTTTGTCTTTACTTTGTTCTTATCTTATGACATGATTCAACATTTATGAGGATAGTGAGTTGGCACAGGCTTTAACTTCTCTCTATTCTTTGTTAACAGGACAAATTGCACTATTATCAACCAGCATTCTGGCCACTATCTTACATGAACACATAACTGATCACAGCTTTAACAAACAGAGCAGGAAGTCTCTCACTTTTGTAGTGTCAGCTATATGGACTGTAACTTAGCTTCTTTTGTCAAATTCATTTATTGCATACTGGAAAGAATCTGTTCATCACAGTAGTTCCTTACCCCATCAGAAGCAAAAGCGTTGATCCCTCTAATTGATGGACTGCTTATAGAGTATGGATAAAAGATATCATTGGCAGATGTAAGCATCGTAGGACAATGCAAATCCTGGTAAGTGGGCTGAATATCATGCAGAAGAGAGCACTTGGGAGCCTGAGGAGAACTTAAAGAATGCAGGCAAGCTGTTAAAAAGATGAAAGAAGAAGGCCTTGCAGGTAGCTTCAGCCCCAATGGTGAATGACGTCAGGGTAAAGCCTGACATTAGTGACGTTACTGAGATTTCAGAGATTTTATCATCTTATCAAGAGGATATGTGCTGTAGTTAAATCGATTAATTTCATATCAAACCATAATTGTAATGGGAATGGCTCAATTTTATTTAACCGATGTAAGCCAACCAGGGGATGGACATTACCAAACTAAAACTAAAATCATAATAAAAAAAATGATTCAAACAAAATGCCCAAAATGGACAGATCAATTGAATCTTACTGAACAAAATATCCAACCAGGTGGGCAGTGAGTACTCCTATCCCTCCATGGTGGATGGGGAGGGGGGATTGGGGGGCTCATCTTCAGCTGCATCCATCTCATTCCAGAGTAGGGTGCATGTTAAGGCAGATAGTAAGGGTGTGGGGGCATTGTGGCATGGGTTTAAATATCCTTGATGACTGGAACTTCCAAATAGTTGCCAGCCATCATTATACCAACGATGTATTTGCCCAAAGCATCTTCAGCTTTGAGGTGGGCATCTGGGAATTCAACAAACATGGCAATATTGGTTCAGGTTATTTTTGCTTTTTGTTCCGTGCTACTGTTACCACGTTCTGAATGGCTTCAGTAACGTTTTTGTGTAAAGTTTTCATGTTAATCTTCTTTGTGCAGTAAGATTTATGGGGATGATGGGGGGTGGAATTCCTCCTGCAAGTGCAGCCACAGATTTGGCGGCAGCTTAGCGAAGTGGATGGAAATCTGGTGTGGTGGCTGCTTCTACTGCAAGCTGATGGTCTCTGTAGAACAGTTTGGCATTAGGTTGTGGGACATATTTCTGAGGTGGGAATTTTGCATCCCATTCTGCATTACAGAGCCTCTCAAGTTGCAGCATTGGTTCTTCAATGACATTACCTGATTCATCAATTTCATCCAATAATTTCCATGAATTTTGGTATAAATTGGATTGGGGAATCAACATACAGTTGAGGTTTGTTCAATTCATTTTTGGATGCATGGGATCAAACTGAGATCAAATCTGATGTTTGGTTGGATGAATTATTTGTGGCATTGGGGCAAAGTGGGCCCAGAACGGATGGTCAGGGGCAGATGGGATGGTGGCACGAGGGGAAATTGCTAAAGAAATTTTTTTAAATTCAGGGCTGATTGTGACATATGCCCGAGGCCCAGCGAGGCATGTGGCCCCATTTGAAACCACAAATTGTAAGATGGGGTTGGCACTGTAGGCTGCTAAGCCTTCCATAAGCTTCTGGTAGATCACTTCAAGGGGAGGTGAGTGGGCAAACCAGCGAACTGGACCACCAAGGTTGTGTCCGTTGGAAGCTGCATCCAAATTGTTGGGAGGGGAATATTGTTAAAAATTAATGGCACCGTTGCTGAAGTGGCTGCATTGGCTTCACAGGGGAAGCCAAGAACAAAGTACCCCTTATAGGGGTAGAAGTCTATAAAACAGGCTGGTGTCATCACACCTGAGCCATTTCAATAATGGCTTGGTTGTCATAGGGGAAGAATTTCCCATATTTGACCCTAAGGCCAAAATGCATGTTGCACTGGGGGAGCACCAGAGGGCAGTGGGGCACTGCTTGGGTTCAGGTGAGATGGGCATTGAAATCCTTGGGAAGAACGAATTATCCCAAGGGTTTAGAATAGCTGGGCGAGCCAATCTGAGCACATTTTCCTGTTGGACAGAAAATGGAGGGGGGAGTTTTGCTGCTGCCCTATGCTGGGACAGTTGGCAGGGGATTTGATGACATCGGAGCAAGACTTTGGTGCACGATTAAGTGTTTGCTTTTAATTTACAGAAATTAATTTTCTAAGAAAGTTATGCTGAGCAGAGAGAGAGGGAATGGCTTGAAAAATCGCTTAAATTGCCTTAATTACAATTATTTGAATCAATTAATCTCAGCAACACGAATTAAAAATGAGATTGAGACGATTACTACTGATTTTAAAATTTATAAGCAAGGCGCAATCCTATAAGCTTAAAAATATGAATAGTGCTTTGTTTAAAATCAATTAAGCTTAGTTAAGTCCAGGAAGTTGGATGAGATATAAAACTTGGCATTCATATAGTTAATTTTCGGGTCAACTAAAATATTATCACATGCTAAATCCTTTAAGTACATATTTTTATTATAATAGTTCCATATATCATATAGTAAACAAATGATACATTCTAACCATTTTTATTCTAAAATCTGAACCAATTTTTGCAGAGCTTACCTGAAAATTTAGAAATCCTATAGCTATAAGTGCAGATACACCTATACCCAAACAATTCCCTCTTCCATTACTTCCCCAACCAAACATAGCGATGTATTTGCCTTAACAGGAATTGAGTGGTTGAAGAAATCCTTCCTTATTTATGGGTTAAAACCGCCCAATTGCCCTTGCCATTCTCTATATGGTGCGCACCTCCCCTTTTTTATAATGGGACTTTAGCTCAGGAGTAGCAAGTTCACGGCTTGCTATCTCAAACTCAGATAAAGTTGTACCAGTTCATGGCAATGCAAATATTGTGCAGAATTTACTTCATTGTGGGAAAGACGTGTTACAATCAAGTAGTATCATCAAATTTCAGGAAAAACTATACCTGTGCAGCTAAGAGCTTGTTTTGCGGCTACAACTTGATATCACAAAAGGGGGCACCATTCTATTACTTTTGGCTAACAATATGGAGTCTCTCACCAGAGAAGAAAACAACTAGAATAACCAAAATCTCATATTATGCCAACCACCTAGTCCTTTTCAGCTGGATTGACCAAATTAGTATAAAGTTACTAAGCCCCGCTTTGAAGGCTTTGATTTTTTACCTTCTCTGAGAAGCAGCTACATAAGATTCATCAAATGCTGTTGGGAGTGTTCCAGTTACTCAATCATGAGTCATTCGACCTTATGCCCTCCTTTTTAAAGGTGGCACAACCAAGGCCAACTATGGCAAGATTATAACTATTCCGTGGCACAAATTGCAGTCAAGTGTTTTCTTTCATGAGCAGCATCAAACGTTTAGGGAAATATTATGGGATACCTGAAACCCATAGTGAGGAATTCCTAAATGACTCTTTTTCATCGCCATGCTAAAATTATGGAACTATTTCAGCAGAACCAACAGAATGTGGATGCGATGCACTTCTTGCATGATCAACTTGAGAATAGCTTCCAAGTGGTACAACAGGCCGTTAAACAAACCACAAGCTCATCTGTAAGTTCTCCCAACAACTTGAAGAACTGATTATTAAGATTAACCTGAATGTGATCAATATCATTCGTCAAACTATGAATAAATAAGGAATGACTTCTCCCTGGGTACACAAAGTAAATTAGTTTTAAATAGAAGCTAGGAATGCAATAAATGCTGAATGGAAGTTCAACAAGTTAGATTATAGGAAGAGCTCATCCAGTATGCCCAGCAGGAAATGCAAGTTGCTGTCCAAAAATTTAGATGTATGGCAAGGCAAAAGTTATCCTTTGAGAGGAGCTGCAAAATCTATAAAGTTAACAGTCTGCTATGAATCATGGCATCGTTGACCTGAAGAGAACTTGTCTTTATTACTTTTAATTTAGGGGAAGCCTTAGGGGCTAAAAATGAACTTTACCATATAATTCAAGAATTGTGAAATGCCAACAAAAATTAAAAGACCGAGAATACTGAGCTTTGGTCAGAAAATTAAAAGCTAAAAAACAAAATCACTACCTGAAGCAATTCAGAGAATTTAAAGAGCAGGATCAAGAAGAACTATTGAATTAGGAGCATCTCATGGAGACTGATCAGAGCAATAGATGGTGCCAATGAGAATTCTGAGTATATCACCACGAAAGAATAGACCAGTTGAGGAAGCCCCAACTAAAGTGGAATCTTCTCAAGCTGAAAATGCCCTAGCCCCAAAGATCCATTCCAGCTGCTCTATTGGCGCTTCCCCATCTACCAATCCTTCTAATCATCTGCTGGGATCTGCTGCAGTACCTAACAACTTGGGGCCTCAAGTTAGTTCCCATAGGCTGAGTTTGGACCTGCCGCCTTCAGAATGCTATTACAGCTCTCAACTATTCAACTTCAACTTGCTTAGGTTTGACTGATATGAAAATGTTCAGTCTTTTATATCTATTCTTAGAATGATATGCATGTAGTCAGAAATTCGTTCAAGTCCACCACTATGATCAAAGCTAGGATTTGATCATACCTTATCTACTAAGGGCCACTGGAGCTACGCTGACACTGAGAAAGCGGTGCTACGCAAACGTTACATCCCTAAAATTGGCTACTTGCAAGGATGTGTTTATAGCAGTCCAGTTCTGGAAGAATGATACTATTACTGAGGTTGCCAACTGTATCTACCACAAGGCACAGTTTCTAATATGAACCACGACTATGGCTTAGTTTGACGGTTAAAATCTCCTTGCAAAACGCCACTAAAGTCTATTTTGAGCTATAACTTTTGCTGTTACCTGCATGGTCAAGAAATTAGAAACCTTTACAATGACAAATTACCTTAGTAATTATAAGTTTACCTTTAAGCCACCAAATAATGAGATACATGACAATTGCGCCAACCTCAAAAAGGTAACTCTTAGAACACAATAGACATCAGCTATAGCTGGCGTAGAAATATGGGCCATAAGCAGAACACCTTATTGGGTTACTGATGCATATGCGAATCCAAGGGGAACTATACTGCCAGTGCCCCACGAGACGTTCAACATCACTTAAGTACTTTGCCTATGGACGAGGATGACCAGGGAAAATATTAGTGACAAATGAGATGAGGTACTTTATTGTTAAGCAACCATTTATCCCACCTCAAACGCTGGACCAAACTCATAGCCACAAAATGTTTGCATAGACCTAAGGTCAGCAAGCCAAACTTAAAAAGGAAGGCAAGGAGTTATAGCCAAGTCTAGCACTTTACAGCTAGCTGAATAAAACTAGTATGAAGAATAGGACTAATCAAGTGAACTACCTCTCCAGAAAGGAGTCAAAGTAGCCCTACCTCAAGAAACTTTGAATAACCATTTTCCAGACGTAAGGAAAAGATCAAAACTATGATTGACCTTGTGGATGATCCTGCTGTTCTCATATTTAAAGTGAATTCCAATTACTACTATAATTGCACTTATATTAGCATAATTTTAAGTAAGATCGTTCTGTGAAATAGGTGACAGCAGCGCTCCAGTTAACGTATATTTAAGAATTTTTCAAAGAAGTTTAAAATTGCTCCTGGCATGGCCTATTGTAAAAAGTATGGGTTTGCAATCCTGGTTGACACCATCAACAAAGGTGCATACAGTGCATTATCAATGAGGTTTAAATTCTTTAAGTCAACGCACATGCCTTAGTACTACTCAGGCAAAACTATCAGTTCTTGATTGGCATGAGTTTCTCAAAATCTATGGAGCAAGCGTTAGCTATGAGGAACACAATTTAAATATAGTCAGTCAGACTTTGCTCCTCCATAACTCTTGAGACGAGAAGGTTCTTCTTACTAATTGGAATAAATCTATTAATGTGATTTATACTGATGGAGTAATGCCAAAGTTGTTACAAATAGATTGGTCGTCAGAGAAGGGCCCAACCCCCTGTCATCTCCAAAAGCCAGGGCATTCCTTTAAGCGCTTCTATTATGGGCTAATTCTGGGGTAGCAGCAAGTTATAAAGATGGGACTGACTCTGCGTCTTTCAGATGGGTTACTAAGAGAAGTTTACCCACCATGTGATAAATCCAAAATTTAACCCCATGCAGCACACAGTCTAATTGTCTTTGGGGATTCAGGAGATTTTCGAGCTCCTCACTAACCTGACAGCTCAGAATATTTTTTTAACTAAAGGACGAAGATCTCTTAAATACATTAACTAGTCAGGACAATGTACTAAACAGTGAGGTTATTGAGGACCTGTTGGAGTTCATCCTACCTGATGCCACCGTGAACGCCTGTGACATTATATCTTGGGACCAAATGAAAGGCCTGCCAGAAAAGAAAAAGAATCAAGCCTTAGCTAAACTACAAAATTTTGTATATGTATCTGCTACTAGGTACTACGGCAAAGGGTTGTTCCAAAGGTATACTACATCATATTGACACTGGGATGCCCATCCCATATGCTCTCAACCCATAAGATGTATTTGAGCCAGTGAATAATTCATACATAAAGAGCTCAACCAAATACTACAGCAAGGAAAATTATGCCCTCTCATAGCCCTGGGACAGCCCCTACTCATTGCTAATAAGAAGGCTAGCTTTAAACAAGTAGTGGTTAGTTATTGTCACTTATAATAAAGTTACTAAAGCTGACTTTTATTCATTACCATTTATAGATGATGCTCTTGACTGATTTGGGATCTAAGCACTTTACTTCCATGAATTTCATCAGCGTCTATTAAAATTGACTGACTTAAGTCCAAACAGGAGAAGTGCGCTATTAAAACTTCCTAAGGGTAATATCAACCTACACGCATGCCATAAGATTTATGCAACGCGCTGATCAACTTCCAAAAGCCATGTACACCAACCTAAGGGCTTTGAATCTGAGCTGCATCCAGGTACACCTCAATGATAGTGTCTTTTTGTGAACCTTTATGCAACACCTGTCCCATCTGGAAGTCTTCAAACGAATAGATAAGGATCAACTTAAAATTAAGCCTAGTAAATGTTTTTAAAACTCATACGAAGTACCTGATTCACATCTTTAATACTCACAGGAT
>JAKSZP010004960.1:0-14960 GCA_022478985.1 Massospora cicadina
ATTCATCCTGTTTACTGATGCTTCATACTATGCCGTTGGGGCCATCTTAGCCCAATTAGATGAAAATGGTGTAGATCATCCCATATCATATTTTAGTAAGATGCTTTCAAAAGCAGAATACAATTATAGTGTAGTCTAGAAGGAGTTCCTTGCCATTCTGTTAGCTGTGAAGCACTCCGCCATTTTTGCATGGGACTGCCTTCACTGTAGTTACAGACTACGCTTCCCTAAAATGGTTACAGAACATGAAGGATCCTACTGGCCAGTTAGCTCGCTGGGCTCCAAAGTTCCAGCATTACGCTATTAAGATTGAAAATTATGCTGGGACCTGTCACATGAATGTTGATGGGCTGACTCGGCTGCCCATCCTTCACTTGAATAATAGTGAGGCGGAAAGGTTACATGGCCTCTTAATGCCCCTCAATGAATGGGAGGATAAAGCTGAGCCTATCCAGAATATGTTAGCTCGGCACTCCTGTAACATAAAAGTGGAGAATGGGAAGTTGTATAAGCAGGTGGGGTCAAAATGGCTGCCTTACTTTGGGCCTTGGAACGTGTACCTGTCATCCTAGAAGCTCAATCCACCTTAGGGCATGGAGGGGAAAAGGAACTTAAGGAGTGGATTAAGCATCGGTACTATTAGAACGTTATATAGAGTTTATCTTAGATGTCTTGGAATCTTGCCTTACATGTAAGAGCAATCTGGTTGCAAGACTAGATACCAGTAATAACCCACTCCCCCAACAACCGTTCCACACCATAAGTCTGGATGTAGTAGGTCCCCTTCCTCAGATTACTAGTGGGAACAAATTTATCCTAGTAGCTATTGATCATTTCAAGAAGTGGGTGGAAGCTGTAGCTTTCCCTGCTCAAACGGCTAAGACACAGGCCATTTTTACATCAAAACATCTTCACATGTTGCGGCTGCCCCAAGTACTACTCTGTGATAATGGTAAGAACTTCACCTCCATAGTAGTCAAAATCCTGGCTACATCTATGGGAGCACAACAACTTTTTTTATCCTCATATAACCTCTCCACCAATGGGACTATGGAAAGAGCTGATGGAGCCCTGGTTTTCATTTTTCTGAAAAATGGCCTCTTCTGATCCACTCCACTGGAATCATTACCTACCCAGTGCTCTGATGGATTACCAGAACAGCTATCATCAGATTTTTTAAAATGTCTACATTTAGGGTTTTGTATGAGTGGAACCTGGAATAACTGCTCTTCTAGCAAAAAATGTAATCTTCTTTAGAGTTTAGGAGCATAAGAAACTTATAGAAGATTGTCTCAGAGTACTATTCAACACCAAGCTGAGGCTATGACCAACTTAGCTAAAATGGTGACTAAAGAATGAAAGGCTACCAATGAGCTTTGAACCCCCCTGCCTACATTACAAATATTGGATATGGTATTGTACTACCATAACCACAATACCCTGAGAGCTGGTAAGCTTGAAACCACCTGGGAGGGTCCCTTCACCATCACTTTTAATAGAGGCAACGAGTATTCTATAAAGTCTTTAATTATCAGAGTAATCAACCAATTACATGGCCATTTTCTCCGTCCTTATTCTCTCCCCAACATCCTTGAAGGAGGTGATGTCAGACTTTTACTCTCTCAACTTCAGAGATAGGAAGTCTTGGGTTAGAATTTGCCTAAACGGGGAAGTGTTGGCCATTTAAGAGTATGCAATGATCTGATAAGTGCTTTATTTAAGATTAATGATGATTTCAAGAATATCGGCCAAATGACCCTAGCCAATTCTCAGCAGAACCCCATTGATTGGGGTAACACCATTTTGAACCCCACACAGGCACTAAAAATTGAAAGGTCAGATTACTTTGACCATACAATGGACTTTGGGGCAACCAGTGGAAGGTACTCCCCCAACCATCTGCAAGTCCTTCACAACACCTACACGTAGGCCACCCCTTTTATAGGTGTGGTGGAGGTCCCCCAAGGTGAAAATCTTTTATCTAGCGGTGATTGGTTGAATTTCATCAAAACCTTACCATATGGGTACATTTTGCTCCAAACCCCAACTATTGGTTTCCCAAAAAGTAACTCGTTTTTCACAAAATCTGATAGGAGCACCTACCAAATTACCTATTTTGGAAGCATCTAAGCTATTCAGAAACTATCCTCAAATTCCCCACAGCCCTTGAAACAGTTTTATACCGTTCAGTTGAATATAAAGAGGGATTGCTTTTTGTTTACCATCATGATACTAATAAAATTTATAAAAAATCAAATTTAAAGTAGTTTTTATATTTTTTATTAAAAACCTTTGTGGGATCCAGCGGCAGAAGCACCAGTGTGCACGATTAAGCTGGATTCCTACAAACAGGAATTGAACCAGACAATTTTATATAACAGCAAAGTTAAAGCAAAGTTTGAAAGGAGGATCAAACCTTCTTAAACACTAGCCATTTGATTAGAACTGCTAATCAATATTGGAATGAGAGGATCAAATATTCAAGCAAACACGTCAAGAATTATGATTTCTAATTGGACTATCGTTATTGTCCCAAGCCTCCCCTTCCATCAGATACCATCAGAAGCCCAGCACTCTTCTTATGTTAGGGTTTTAAGATATTGTTCTATATTATTTATGCTAAACAATATTTCCCTGAAACAGTTTATTTATTAGTAGCATCAAAAAATTGTAATAAAAATTTCAGCTTCTGGGTCTTCATTTTTAAAGATATCTAAATGTATCACTTATTACTTAATGAAAGGGAATTTTTAGGTACTTTCACAACCCCAACTACTTAAAACAGCCACCCCATATTTTTAAAAATTTATTTCCTCATTCACCTACCTGTAACGGTCAAGGCGTTGCCTGACCATCACATTGACCTAGTCTTCCCTAGGGTGATAGTTGAGGCCAAGGGAGAGGGCCTCAACAGCACCAATTTTTATAAATGGCAATCTGACGAGTCAGATGCCTCAAAATTGGAGCTAAATTAAAACCATAAGGCTGATGGGGAAGGGAAGCCTTGGAAATGGCGCTCTGGTCAACCAGATGCCGCTAGATATAATATTACCAAATGTGGCGATGAGGGATTGGAGCCTCATACTTGAATTTCTGGTCAGCCCATTATGGCCGAGTTCAACTCCCAAAAGTGTATCAACAAGGATGAAAATCCTTGAAAATGGCGCTCTGGACAACCAGATGCTGCCATATCAAAAATTACTAAATTTGGCAATGAGGGAGTGGACCAGACTCAAATTTCTGGCCAATCAGGTGTGGCCAAACCCAACAACCATGAGGGTATTGACAAGGATGAAAATCCTTGCAAATGGCACTCTGGCCAACTAGATCTCAACAAACAAAATATTGCCAAAAAGGGCAACGAGAATAACCCTCATGAATGGCGAACCAGCAATTGGATGCCGCCAAACCCCAGAAGGCAATATTGAGGAATATGGGCAAAGAAAACATCCCAGGCTTGAGAACAAATTGAAGCCAAAAAATAAATGTGGAAAAGTTTCCGCAACCCTAAGGGTACCCTGTCCAAATTTGAGAATGGGCCTTGACAACAGAATTGAGGGTCTAGGTCCTCGAGTTATGCCCACCATCAAGAAGATGTCTGCAGACTCCGCAGGGAACAGGAACCACTCTTCCCCCTAAGCTCAGTATAAATCTGAGCTGGTGAAACTGTACAAAGCAGTTTCGTCTTCTAGAATCTTAATAAAAACTTAATAAATATGCAAATAAATTTTAAAATTTGGAAATCAGTTTATTAAGGAAAAATGAGGAAACCACAAATGGACAGCAGCTCAGACTTTAATAAGGCTATCCAGTCTTTGTATGCCCTCACTGGAGGTCAGACCCTCCTGCTGGGCACCAGCATATTCTTGAATGTAGCTCAAACTTTCTTAGCAAAGTGGTTTCCACACAGTCAGATTAGGGACATTTCCATAGCAGGACTATCCTGCCTGTGGGCACTCACCTGGGCACTCTTGTTTAACTGCTTTGTGGCATTGTTCAAAACCCCGTCCATCATACTACCTAACTCTGTTAAGCACAGATTGGTAGCCTTTGACTGTTGTTTTGGCCTTTAAAGCACACACATTTACTAGGCAGTTTTCTCTTGACATGTACTTATCCTAACACCCTTTTTTCAAAAAAGAGTTGAGAAGAGTGTATAGTGAGGGGGATCCTTAGGGCTCAGAGCAGTGACCCACCACACATTAACAACATGGGCTAGATTTCTCAGTTGTATGAAGGCTATAATGATGCCTTTGGTCCCCACTTGCTCCAGTAATGAAATTTATACGTTCTAGACAGAGAGGTTGGGTCTCAAGATCGACATTATACTCTCTTTTTATATCTGAGAAGATTACTTCTCGGTACATGAACTGTACATAAATTGTGTATTACAAGGAGTTTAATAGCAATAATGGCGGCTTTTAATTGGAAGATAGAGGGCCCAGTTGCAACTCATAAACTTTGTCTCTAGCTCCTTATAGTTTGCGCAGTCTTTTTCACTCACCTAGATATTCTTATATGTGGTGTATCTCTTCCATGTGACAAGGTATTTATAGACATATCTATTCAATTAGGACATTATTTCCTCAACTTATTCCTCTTGAGAGTCATCCACAATAAAAGGCTCTGAGATGGTGGGTCACTCCCTTTGAAGGTGGGTATTTGGGAGATGTAAAACAAGCTATGTTACTTCCAGTGTGTAGGAAGCTTTATGTGGTATGCCCCATTACTAAGATCATCTTCACTTTAAAGGGCCCTAAGCACTTGCTAGCTAGATTTCACAAGTAGTCCTTCACAACTATTTTGTGAGCACCCAGAAAAACAAAAAATACTACTGATTATCATGGCCTGGAATCCGCTTTTGGTTGCCAAACTTCTTGTAATTTTCAATGGCTTTTGACAAGTTTTGGACAAGCTATTAAGATTCCAAGATGTGTGCAATTCAGTCTTCCACCGCGGGAACCACTGAGTTCAAACGTGGACCAATATAAAATGAGGGTTATACTCCATAGTGGCCTCAAATGGTGTTAACCAAGTGGAGGAGTGCAACTCGTTGTTGTAGGCTAATTAAACCAGGGTAAGATTCATGGCCCAGAAAGCCTGGGAAGCTGAGAGGTAAAAGTGTAGGTATTGCTCTGAGCATTATTGACCATTTTAATTTGCCCATATGACTGAGGATGATATTTCATAGAATGAAAGCGCTTGATCAAAAAGCTCTAGTAAAGCATCTTAAAGCTGGCCATAAACTTAAGCTGCATTACTCACAATTTTTTGGAAGTTCAAACATTAAAAATATGTGGTTGGCAAATAGGACTGAAGTCTCTGCCGCAGAGGCAGTCATGTGCATTTAAAGATATTGCAAATATGGTGAACATATCCATGGCCATCATCACAGTATCATACCTTTTTAAAGTGGAAGGTCCACAATTTTAAATAATACTGACGTCCAGAGGCCTTCTTCTTGTTGCAACTGATAGAGGTGCCCCCTCTTCTATGCTTGTTCAGACATGGATCAAGCGCAGGTGTTGAAATATTACTGCCCAATTTGGAATGACCATGAGAACCTAGGTCAATTATATTGTTTTAACGAGTTCCACACTTTTTAATCCTGCGTGACCTAGTGAGGCTGGTATGTGGTGATCTTTAATAACTTACATGCACAAGAAGGGGAGATAAAATACTAAAATAGATATTTTTCCTTCCTTAAATGCATATATAGCATTTGCAGTATAGATTATCTAGTTTTTCTACCAGCTTTAAATCTTTGGACCAAAATACTTGAGCTGGCAAGACCTGGACCAGCATAGGTGCCTCAGGGGCCATATATAAACAAGTTACTAGGATTGGAGCCATGGAGAGCATTTTAGAGGAAGACACAATTATAGTTTTTATTTAATTGAGGTAAGCCAACCAGGGGATGGACATTACCAAAACTCAAAACCTAAGAGTAAATCCTCACCCAATAAAATGAATGAACTGCTCAAAATGAGCAGACAACACAAAATGTGAACACAACCAACCAGATGGGACAGTGGGAACTTTTTATCCAATCATGGCGGAAGGTGGGATCAGGGGGCTCATTCTCAGCCTCAAATTCATCCCAAAGCAGTTCATGGTCTTTAGTGGATAGCAGTGGCGTCGGGAATTGGCAGGATGCGGAGATAAATGTCTGATGATTGGGGTGGTAGGAATACAGCTGTTGTACATAAAAGTTCCAATGTATTTGGCCAAGACTACTTCAACTTTTGTGCATGCATCGGGTAGTTTTATGAACGTGGTGATATTGGTGTGGGTAATCTTTGCTTTGGGATTCTGCACTACCACTTCCATATTCTGGATTGCTTCGTTGGTGGCTTTGTGAGCTTTGATCAACATATTTTTATTTCTTATTGGCTTTGGAGGGAATAATTGGAGGAGGGATTCCTCATGTGAGCATCACCACTTATTTGGCAGCAACTTTGCGGAGAGGATGGCATTCTGGCTTAGCCGTTGCTTCAACAACCAGCTGGTGGTTGCTGTGAAATGTTTTAGCGTTTTTTCTGGGGAGCGTATAAATGAGGGGGTAGCTCACTATCACGGTCAATAAACACAAAGTACTCAATTTTTATATTGCAGTCTATTAATATATTCCTGGAATCATCAACTTCAGCCAATAAATCCTAAGGATTTTGGTTGAATTGAATTGGGGATTCATCATATTCCTGATGTTTGGTTGGTTCATTGGAGGATGCATGGGATTGAACTGGGGTCCAATCCTGTGCTTGATTGGATGGAGGTTTTGTGGCATTGGGTGAGGAGGAGGCTGATTGTTGGCTATTGGCGCAGCTGATGCAACAGGCTTTGGGGGAGGGGTAGGTATTATTGTACCCCATACCAAGGCTGGCATGGGGTGTGCAGCAGATTGGAAGCTATCAGATGAAAAATCAGAGCCATTGGAAGCAGCTAGGGATGGCACTTGGATTTTGAGTGGTCCAACCTGAAACAGGGTGTACAGATCATCCGTCCGCCCTCAATGTGGCCCAGAATGGATGGTCAGGGGCAGAGGAGATGATGGCGTGAGGGGGAATTGACAAGGCAGTTTTATCTGATTCAAGGCTTCTCATGGCATATGTTTGAGGCCCAGCGGGGCGTGTGGCCCCATTTGAGACAACAAATTACAAGTTTGAGCTGGTGCCATAAGCTGCCAAACCTTCCATCAGCTCCTGGTGGATCCCCTAAGGGGGGAGGTGGGTGGATAAGCCACTGAACTGAACCACCAAAGTGGTATCCACTGAAATCAAGTCCAAATTGTGGTGAGAGGAGTGACCTGGAAAACCAAGGCCACTTTTGCTGAAGTGGCAGCATTGGCTTCACTTGTGAAACCAAGGTCAAAATACCTTTTATAGGGGCAGAAGTCAATAAAATGGTGGGACGCATCACCGCCTGAGCCTTTTTGATAATGGCTTGGTCATGGTAGGGGAAAGTTTCCCATAGTTGAACCTAAGGCCAAAACGCATGTTGCTCCAGGGGAGCACCAGGGGGCAATGGGGCACCGCTTGGGTTTGAGCAAGGTAGGCGTCGAGATCCTTGGAAGGAAATAAATTGTCCCAGAAGTTGTAATGAATGGGAGATCCAATCCAAGCGCGTTTTCCTGTTGGACTGAAGATGTCAGGGGGAGTTTCACCATTGACCCACACTGGAGCAGCTGATGGGGAATCTGGGGACATCAGAGTGAAACTATGGCAGGCGATTGAGATTTACTTTTTCATATAATTTCTTGGAAAGTTACTTTAATAAAGACACAATTATATTAAGCTCAGACAGGTTATAATTTAAATTTAAAGCCATATCATAGTTGTGGCACATATATTAGGAAAAATGTTCAGTAATCTTTAAAAAATTGTAGAATGAAATCTATAAAAATCCCAGTAGGTAAATCCATGGCGATGGGCCACCTTCTGGTGTTATAGTAGTACAACAAATATTTATAGTCACAACTCTGCCAGATATGCTCGCAGGTGTTAGCGCAGAGGGCCCAACATTGTAGCTGCTGAAGGAGACTTTTTACATTACAGTCAGTTAAGAGGACAGGATCTTTATTAGATGCAGAGATAGACGTGACTTTGTTCATTGGAGTAAAAAAACTTAAATAAACAATATGATAAATAATAAACTCTGCCAAAAATTACTTTACTTAAAAAACCAGTACTATTTGTAGTATTGTTGAAAGTAAAAGCGAATCATAATTCATTGGGAATGGCAAAGAGTGCTTCATTGTTTATTCTTGATTACTGCATGGTTTGTCTTTCATCGCATCCTACCTGGAAGGTCAGCTAAATTTCTTGATCTCTTAGATATAGTTTCATAACATAAGTTTGATTAGTATTAACATTAAGTAGGAGTTCTTTCAATAGTACAGGTTTACAGATACATCTTGCTAGCTTCCACAATAAAAAGCTGATGAAGATATTGGGATCTTTGGGCCACTGCTGATGGAGTAATGTGAATGCGGCCTCAGAATTGGTAAATATTCGTGAGTGATATTAAAAACTATTACTAAATTAATTGTAAGTTAGGTAATACTCTGATTTAACCTAGATTGATGATGTAAGATTTAAATTTAATCTCAGACTTTAGGGACCATTTAAGTATCTTGTAGGTCAAGCTACGCAAGTAGTGTATGTTGACCTTCTCCCCAGGACAAAGCTTACAACTTGCATAGGGAGAATACCAAGATATATGATTGGTGCACACAGTAATTTCATGATGTGCCCCTGGAGGAGATAACTCCAGTGCTTAAGTGACCAATCTACCGCTTTCAGCTCTTTATCATAGATATCCTATCCTGTTCCATGAAATTGAAGATCCTAGAGTATTAAACCACTGTATTTTTCGTCCCTTTGTGCCCTTGTAGTAACACAGCTCCCATAGCAACCTCTGAGGCATTGCAAGACACAATAACTGGCTTGAACGTGCAAGCGTGATGAAATTTTTAGATATTTGAAAATATCCTAGATTACATTAAAATACGTTGGCATTTTCATACCATTTAAAAGGGAACATTCTTATCATTTAGGGGATGGAAGGGCAGAGACATCTGAATGAGAAGTTTGTATACCCCTTCAAAATTTACAGTATTGAGAAACTCTTAAGATGCTTTTGATATAGAGTATCATCCAATCTAGATGTCCTCTAATTTTCTTGGCAGGACTGCATATCTATTTAATAAAACACATTCACTGACTGACTGACGTACTAAATGACAGACTGACATCTGAAACTTTTAAGTCTGATAATACAATCTATGTAGTTAAGTGAGTGAGAATTGGTGAATACTATCAAATCTAAAACCATTGAGTCTGATAGGTTAATCTATTTTGGCAAGTGGGTGAGAATTGGCAAATATTGGCTAATAATTCACCAAATTGCTCACCTGAAACTAATCAAGTCTGATAGGGTTAATCTAATAGGACAATAGGTGAGAATTGGTGAATGTTATCAAAATAATTCACCAAATTAATCATCTAGTACTAAGCAAAAATCAATGTTAGAGTTTTAGATAGAATATTATAGATTATCAAGTAGGTATAAGATAACCAGCTCACCATCCATAAGGGCAACAGCGAAGCTGTTAGTCTGAGTGGATCAAGCACATTGCTGGCACAGCCTTTAGGCTTTCAGTGCGAGATCATAAATAAACCCAAGCAACACCAGGTAACTCCACTATTGGAAATTTGTGCTTCCCATTTTCTTTCCGATCCATTTAACCAGATTAAGATACAACAAAGCATGGCTGGGTACAGCTAGTCCATTTTATATAACTGTTTCCCCAAGAAGGTTCCTTCCTACCTAATTTTACACTTGACAGTATAAAAATAGACTATCTTTGTGTATAACCGCCATTGTAGCCTTCAAGCCTTTAGCATGTTGTTCAAGATTTAGCGAGTGGATTTATATTTTGTCAATATAAATGCCAGCAAATGTAAATTGGGTATCACCAAGAACATCATTAATAGTATATAAAAAAGTTGCCAGGGTGCTCTTTAGCTTAAAGCTTCATTCCCCTAAAGTGAAAATTATTCAAATCCAGAAAAGAACGTGCCCCCTTTTCTCAGATTTATCTTTCACCTGGTTAAGGCGTTAGTTATGTTAGGATCAATAAACTTAAACTTTGAGATGGCCTAAGCGATGAATTTCTCCAGTGATAAGGGGTATGATTCATTCACCATCACATTGTTTAAATAGCCATGGTCAACACTGGGCCGTAGAGTACCATCTGCCTTCTTAGTAAAGCTCAGTAGAGACGAAAGGGGAGGACTCTTATTGCTCCATCCCTTTTCCAGCATGCTGTCAATTATATGCCCAAAGCTTTGTCTTTCTCCTCTGTGTAATGATGCAGGGCAATTAATTTGTGTCAAATTCATTAAAAGCTGGAACAAAAGATCATAGTGAGAATGAGGGGGGAGTTGGGTCTTCAGAAGCTTGATAAATGTCCTTGCAAGGGGCTAGGATTTTAGGTAAAACCTGTGTTTCCAAAGGGCTGTCTTAGGGGGAGATTGAGCTTAGTGAGCTTCTGGGGTAATATTTAGAATCTTTAGAAAGTTCATAATATTCTACTGCTGGTAAATGACAGAGTGTTAAGGGCCAGGTGAATAACCTGATGGCGGCGCCACAAGCCCACGCACATGTTTACATTGTCAAATAAGGCATGCACTACCAAAAAATAATCACAAAAGCAGATCTCATGGTTAAAGAATTTTACTGGGATTACGCTGTGGCAGGTCATGGGATCTGAGGATGCGCCTAGTATTGGGGTGCTACCTCAGTATTCAGGTCTAATAATTTGGTAAATTTAAGACCCATGAAGTTGCCCGCCGTTCCTGTGGTCAAGAGATACTATACTGTAACCGCATGCGCTCCTGTTCTAGGGATAGTGGGAAACAATAAGTATGCCTGGTCTTATTTTATTGGTTGCAGAATCTGAGAGGTAATCTGAAGCTGGCGCATTGCCTATATTAGGGAGATACCATTATTACCCTTTGGCCTATGCTGATTGTTTTCAAGGTTATTATCCACTATATTATTTTTATTTATATGAGGATGGCTGACCAGGGGACAGACACATCCGATATGTAGGGAAGATGAAAACGGGAAAAAGAAAAGAGAAAAGAGTGCAAAACAAAGGAAATCAAAGATACGACTTGGCACACTTGGGTGTGGCTGGGGGGTCACGGGTGGTGGGTGACTAGACCTTAAGTGGCATGGCAGCTCAGGGGCTAGTAGGGTGTACCGCCTATGAAGACTGTGAGGTTTTCAATGTCATAGCGAAGGAACCAGATTGAATTCAAGTTGCACATCCGTTTCTTCCATTTGTGTTAAAGTGAGCTGAACATCCAGGCTTGGAAGTGGTCGGCCAAATGGCTGTGGAACCTGATGATGGCTTGGTTGAAATTGTGGAGGATCCCATTCAAGGCGTCGAGGGTAATTGTGTGAATGGACCTTATTGCAATGCTCAAATTTAGAGCCCTTAGTGTCTGGGGGATAGGCGAGGCCATGTTGAGTGCCAGGATATCGCGGGATATTCGGAATTTGGTTGTAGGTGATTGTTGAAACAGGTGCATTACGTTGGCCCAGATATGCGCGGATGGCGGGCACTCTTCCAGGCGGTGTGCTAGTGTGTTGGGTCTGCCACAGATGGCGCATGTCTTAAACATTGAGAAAGTATGGTCAGCTGTTCTAAACGTACACTGCATGTAACGCCAAACTGTGGAGCACACTTGTGGGGATAAGATGGGGCAGGTGACAAGGTCCCACACCTGCTTTTGGGTGCGCAAGTCATATGGGATGCCTTGGTAGTCTAGGTAGTCAATCTGGGAAATAGGAAAAGGGTGTTAGTGGGGCAGGCGCGTTAGACACCGTTTGTCCCCTGTGGAGTTGCATGTAACCAGTTTGAGGGTGAATGTCTTCAGATTGCTGTGCATAGGAGAAGCTCTAATCCCCTTGTCTTAGGTTGTACAGGATGTGTTTAAAATACTGATTGGTGTTGTGCGGTACAGTGGCGGTTGGATGTGTTGCAAGGTACTTCATCAGAGTTGCAGGGTTGGAGGGGGACCTCAGATGTAGTGCCCTTGCGAAATTGGTTTGGGCTGCCTTAGCCCAGTGGGGGGATGGTGAGTTGGGTGGCGTTGTGAGAGCTACCCATGGGCCTAGGATTTGCGTTGCTCTTTCCATGAAGTTGAGCAGCCCCATCCCGCTTTTCTTCCGTGAGCTGTACATGATCTCCAGCCTGACAGGTGCGCGGTATACAGACCATAGCCAGTTCTGCAGGAGCTTGTAGACTGCGTTGGTAAAGTTGGCGGAAAAGGGAATCGTGTGGGCAGCTGTGGGATCCATCAATGGATGCCACAAATATTTTGTTTAAAGTCAGAAATTTACTTTTTAATAAAAGTATTAGATAACGCCTTGTAAAAGTTTTTTAAGTTTTTTATTGTTCAAGCAGGGCAAAACTAAGAAAGGTCCTTTTCTCAATACTAGTTTTTACTATTTAAACTAGTTCAGATTTTGAGACCATGGGTACATGAGGCAAAAGTATATAAAGCTGAGTCATCTAAATTAGGAAATATAGGCTTTTGGCTTATCAGATCAAAGATAAATTTTTTGAGGCAAAACTGACCCATGTGGTAACAATTTGATGAATTGTTTCCATTCACCAGCAAAATAAAATCTTTTCACCTTGGCGGTGGTTTAACTTGTGTGGTAATGATAGGTTAATTTTTACCCTATCATTGTCAAGTAATATCTTCTCGCCTCAGCAGTGGTCAGACTCATGTGGTAATGATTGGTTAATTTGTACCCAATCATCTGCGGGTAAAATCTTCTCACCTTGGGAGGGTTCATATCTGAGTGGTAATGATTGGCTAATTTGCACCCAATCATTAATGGGTAAAATCTTCTCACCTCAGTGGTGGGCAGACTTGTGTGGTATCAAACACCCCAAATTTGGCTGAGAAGTCCGAGTAATTTTATTATTAGTTATTACCTTTTTATGCCAATTTTGGTTATAATCCTTATTTTTCTGATAGTCAGGATTCCACCGAGAATCTGCCAAGGTCTTTTCGCCATTGGTACTCATATCGTTGATTACCACAATATTATTTGAAGATTGGGCAGGAGATGGGCCAATCATGTTAGCAGATTTGATAGCACTCATACTTCTAACATTATTTTCTCCTAAGTCGAGAAAGTGAATGTTTGACAGCAGCAAACCATAACTTTGACAAGATCAGGGAGTTGGCTAACACAACTCTTCCGGTTACACTAGCTTTACTCCTCCGCATACATGTCATTCTTTTTGTGATGTTGTCCAAAATGTTGGTTTTGATGGTGTCAAGTGCATATCCACTGGCTTTAAGCCATATGCCCAGATAACGGACTGGGTTGGTGGCGGGGTGTTGTGCAAAGGGTAAACACAATGGTTCTATTGGCTTGAGTCATTGTTATGTGGTTGGATGTGTTGTTGTTGGTTGGTTTGTGTGGTGGTGGGAGGTTGGGGCCCAGTCCAAACTGAATTTGCCCATTACAATTACCTCTGTTTTCTCTTTGTTCAGCGTGTCATTACTTACTGACTCATACTGGTGAATAATGCGCACAATCTCCCTGGCATCCCTATTGCTTGAGACTTTAACGCAGTCGTCAGCAAAGGCTAGCATTTTGGTTGGTAGTTGTCCCTTCAACCTGATTCCAGTGAGCTTTGAGTTTACAATGCGTAGGAGGGTGTCAAGGGTAAAATTGTATAGTAGGGGTCTAAGCGGGTCACCTTGTTTAAGGCCCCTTTGGGGGGTGATGGTGTCAGTTAGGAATCTTGGGCCTCTGATTGCAAACCTGGTTGAGCGCGTTATGAGGAGCGCCCAGTTCATAAAGCGGGGTGGTAGGTTGAAAGCCTTTAGACACTGTTCTAGGTAACCCCAGTGCACTCGGTCATATGCTTTCTTTTGGTCCAGGTAGCAAGGGCGCCTGTGGGGTTAGCCTGGCAGATGTTGGCAATTGCGTGGATGTTATCCCAAATTGAACGATTTGGGATGAAGCCAAATTGATGGGGGGGAGAGGGCTGTCTGAGCAATGCAACCCAGACGTTTGGATAGGATTTTAGTTAAAATTTTGGTGTCGGTATTGTTGAGAGCAATTGGACGTCAGTTGTTTAGGTCTGGCTGGTCTCCTTTTTTGAAGAGTGAGACCACATACGCGTCTTGGCCGCCAGGTAGTAGGTATGTGTCTTCCAGGCACTTATTCATAGTTGTCAGTAGTATTGGTGCGATATGTTCAAAATATTTTTTTTAAATTCATATAGTAGGTCATCAGGCCCAGGGCATTTGTTGCGCGGGGTTGATTTTATTACCTCCCATAGTTCACTTTAGTGATGGGTGCTACAAGGTCTGGTTGATCAGCTATAGTGTCAATATTAGCGGATGATAATAAATTTTCAACTTCTCTAGGTGATGCAAAATCCGCCATGTACAGGTCAGTGTAAAATTAGTTAATTCAGTCAATATTTCTGATGGTGTGGATGCCAGTGTGTCATCTGCTTGGCGGACCTGTGTGCAAGTCGCCAAAGTTGAAATTGGTTTAAAAACAGCGGAAAATTTGGGCCATGTGAGTTTATCTGGATAAAATGTAATTTGATTTGTAGTATACTTTGGTGTTATGCTGGTGTTTTCTAAAGAGGGAGTTTACCTGTGTGGATAACTGGAACCACAGGCGGCCCCATTGGGGGGTGTATCCCTTACAAGGTGTGTTATTTTCTAAGTGTTGAAGCTGTCTGATAGCTTTATTGATTGTCATGGACATTGCAGCTGTTTTCTGGAGTTCAGGTGGCAGGCTTTCTTGGTTGCGCAAGCCTTGAATATTTCCCACTCGGCAATAGGGTTCCCATTGGGTGTTCATCTTTTTTGCTGTGTTGTTAGCACCGTCTTGATCCAAAGTTT
>JAKSZP010004961.1:0-14897 GCA_022478985.1 Massospora cicadina
TATAGATGGAAAACAAAAAGTAAGTATGATCCAAAAAAATTTAATTTATTATGTGAGCAAAGGATTGAAACTGACTGCTTAACTTTGGAGCTACTTATGGGTTTTGGTGCCTCTGTTGCCAAGCTGGGTGGGCATGGCAGCAGCTCGAGCATATGAAGAAGGAAAAAATTTGAGTCGTCAGGGTCAGATAAGAGTTATGCTAGAGAAATCCTCATACACTGGATTGACCCGCCGGTGTTCCTCAACTTGGGTAACCCTTGATATGTGATAAGCTATGATTGCTGGAGCCACCAGATTTATTGGGATGACAACCTTTATAAAGGTTAGCCTGAGATATCTTCACATGTAACCGAGTTTCCTGCACAAGAAGGATCCCTTTGAACCAGAATAGATTCCATAACACTCTGGGAGGATTTATAGTAGCTATTAGAGTATTAAAAGTATTCTTCATCTTGAGCACCTAGCCTCATAATCATGTACTTCTGCTTGCATATTCCATTTTTCGGTGGGCTATATTGTTAGGACGCAGGCGAGCCAAGAAAAGATTGGGCTGCAGCATTGGAGTAGCAACTCCCATTTCAGAAGATTCAAACTACAAGGTGAAACCTGGCCTTGTTTTATTGTTGTGTGGTGGATGAAAGGGGGATTTAGGTGTTCTGAATGGATGAGAGAGAAATTAGAGGAATTGCAGCCTTTTGCAATATTGTTATAATTTATGTTTTTGCCAGAAGTTACCACTGTAACCTTTTTCTATGAGGAGCTAATTGGTAAGCTTCTTCCATAGGCATGATTCCTAATAACACCATCTTGGGGTTTGCAATTTAATATAGTAGACTAGAAAAAATTTTAATAATAAACAAGTGGGGTAAAACTTTTATTAGACAAAACAATATCTCAATACCCTATCATTAGCAATGTGGTGGGTTTTAAGGCTGAGCTGGGGAAGGGGAAATTAATAAGCTCAACCTTGGCATCAGATGCCAATTTTTCAATTAAATAATATTGGAATTGCTTCTTGATCAATATTCCATATAAACAATATTGGTCAAATTTCCTGAACTGTTCTTAAGAGGTTTTTGTAAGTTCAGATCGTTAAAATTTGTTTTCAATAATCTCAGATCCAGTGTTGGTTTAATCCCTTACCCAACTTTTCATTTTTGACATATTAGAATTTTTACCTGATTTTGGCTTTTGACTTAAATTATTTTCACATGGGGTTGCCTCAAATGATAATTCTTTTCAAAATGATGGCTCTCAATTGAGCTTTTAATTGGAGGTGGGGGATGGGGACCTTGGATATAAAATTTACTAAAGTTTTATAAATCTATACAGAGTTGTCTAATTTTGTAATGTAAAACTCTGAAGACTTTGAGACAATGATGAATTTGGTCTTAAAATTGGGTTGGGGTTTGACACAAGACAAGTGTGGAAAATTAGCAGTCACTCAGCACTCATCCAAGGTATGCCCTAGGTCAGAGTTTTTAATAAGAGGTAGGGTCTTGGGGTTAGAGCTCATTTTTAACTAAAAGACGCATATCCATGTCAAACCTAATGGCAGGAGCCGCTGGCCTTACATATTTATGCAACTATAAGTTTTGTCATCAAGAGGGATATTACTTGATAGTTTAAAAAAGTTAAATTAGATAGAATTTGTATTGGTACTTCTGAATTACATGATCATATTATTTTTAAATAAATAGACCCTTTTTATTTTAGTCATAATTTTTCTAATTTTGCTTTTTTAAAACTCAGTTATAGTATTTGGTCACAATAAACTCATATGCATCATTATAATGGGTTGTAAAACAGAAAATTATTGTCTCTCATTGCAATAACTTTTGCAACCCAATCAATTCAAGTCTGAATCTAGTTTGATAAATCTCATAGAGGAGATTAGTCTGCGCCCATGTCAGGGAGCAGTTGGGCAAGTAAGGTAAGAGGAGCAGGTGGGAGGTCCGCGGCCTCAAACATTTGAAAACACCCTGGAGAAACAGGCGGAATAGAAAAAAATTCTAAAAACTGGTGGTCACAATTTCCCCCAGAAATCCTCACTTGGCAAGCACGATGCAACCAGTACATCAATACACCGCACTCTCAGCCACTTTTGTCAGTGGAATACGGAGTCTGCGTGTTTCTGGACATCCAACAAAAAGCTTTATGGGAAAAATTTTGTGGGGATGTGCACACTTTTTTCCAACTGCGGTGTACATCGCACCTCATTCCATGTCACACGGTTGGCTGGACCTAAGTTTTGAAAACAAAGAGGCAGCAGATGAGGCTGCTGCGGTGTGCATAGTGATTGACCTCCCCAAAGGGCAACGGGTCATCAAAACTAAATGCACTAGATGGACAAAATCCAACCAAATTTTCCTCACGTTTGACTTCTTGCCTATTATGGTAAAACGTGACATCTTGGAGCAACACTTGAAAGATGGTCTCACCATCTACGGCAAAATACAATCTTTTGAAATGCAACGCTTTACGCTGATGCCAACCTGTGCACTGGCAAAGCCATCGCAGTTCTGACCCTAACTGAGGAGATTGTGAAGGACCTAACCCAGATCCCACACTCCACTTTTATTAACATCAAAGGGCATACCACCCACCCTTTCTGGGTAACCGTGGACAGCGCGCCCCCCATCTGCACCCACTGTGACGCGTTCAGCCATAAGGCACACGCATGCCCCACCAAGGAGGGCGTTACATTCCAAAAGCACCCCTCAGCGGCCATGGCCAGCAGAGAGGCGCACTATGAACCTACCGTAAGCACCAAAGAGGCTTTCCCATGGGGAGCACAAGGCTGCTACCTTCTGGTAAAACCTATTTCCCCACAAGAGTGGAAGGAGGCCAAGCAGGCCTGCAGGGCTGTGGCCAAGGAAGCGGCCAAAGTCATCACCGCTATCCCACACTCCCAACGCCAGGAGGACATCAAAACCTTTGTGGCAAAAAGCAAATCAGGAATCCACCAACCAATCAGATTGTGAAGCCAATACTAATTGGGCCACCCGATCTGAGGATCTGATGGGCAACTTGAATTCTCCTGATCTTTGCAACCAAGCTCCAGTCAAAACTGACTTGGCCTTCAACCTACCTGAAAATTTTTTTTGCCCCGCTTGATGGTGCATAAAATTCATCCGCACCGCAAAAAATTCATCTGACGTCAGGGAAACAAAAAGCGAGGGCAAAAGCCAACACAAACCTTTCTGCAAAAATTAACAAAAATACTGATAGTGTTGCTGCAAACACCCATGCTGCCATGAAGGCCCGTGGGGATCTAGAGGAGGCTAGTGGGCCCGGGTGCCCACCCCCTCACACCTAAGGTGTGATGAGGGAAACCTTCACTTTAGGGACGTTGAATATCGCCAGACTCAAGGCCTTGCTGTCCCGGGCTAGGAAACTGAGTTTTTTACAACAAAATTTACCCGTGGATATCCTGGCCATCCAGGAGTCCCTTTGTCTGCAAGGTTCTGAGTAGGCTTAGAATACAATGCTCCTCCCATCCCTATCCTTTTGGTCAAAGCACTGTGGGGTGCTAATTTGGAAAAGTTTTTTCAAATTTTTATCATCAGAAACCTTCCTCAATGGCCAAGTCCTCATTGTCACTTTTTCGTGGGCTGATGTGGTACACACTATCATCAACATCTATGCCCCAAACGGTGCATGAGAGTGTCAGGAATTTTTCTCATTAGTCAAATCCCTCCCGCTACCCTCAGACCCTTTCATAGACAGCGACATGAACTGTTGGCTAAACACTCCAATGGACCGGTGGCCTTACTCCTCCCACGCCCCACAGGGCCACGTTGAACTTCGCATTCTAAAGGCCACCCTTGGGTTAATGGATGCATTGCTGTGGCAAGCCTTGCTTCTCGAGAACATGATGTGCCCCCACATCCACAACGGCCAATTAAGGTCCATGCCCCACATTGACCTTATCCTTACACTGGTGAAATTGCAACCCCACATATCCCACTTTAAAACAACAAAAATGGAATTCTCTGACCATCGACTGGTCTTGATAACCTACCACCTACCTGTCACAGCTGCTAAGGCCCCACATTGGTGCAAAATCCACCCCCCCCGAGCTCGCGTTGCTAGGATTTTCCATGTGGGTGGAATCAGCAACTTTGGCAAAAGAGTTTGTTGCTTTTTTGCATGGACCCCATTTCCACATGGGCAACTTTCAAAGAAGATACCATCCGCAAATCTCGCCACCTCTCCTCCAGACGCTCATGAGCCACATCAGCTGTCATTTTGCGCGCTCTGGCAGAGTTGGCACATCTGGAGTCCAATATCCCAGCTAAAGGATACAGCTCTGCATGGGGCTGGAAGTGGGTGGAGGCAGCCGCCCACCTCAATGCGCTTGAAAGGCAACACAAACATTGGATTTGTGTTCAGTACAGGGCCAAATGCATCACAAAAGGCGACAAGTGCACCGCATATTTTTTTAAAAAAAATTTCGCACCACGCCAGAGTGTGGCCTGCACACAGGTGTAAAGATTGGATGATTCCATTGTGGATACACCAGCTGAAGTGGCAATCAAAACACAAAAGTATTACTCCGAGTTGTACTGATCCAATCCAATTCAGCCAGCCAAAGTGGCGGAATTTCTCAACTGAGCCCACATATGCACCATTTCCTGATACCTGGAAATAATGAATTTGATTACTCTGAACGAATTATGGATAGCCATTCGTGGTGCACAAAGCTGAAAAAGCCCAGGCCCAGACGGCATTCCATATGAATTTTATAAAAAAGTACTTCAAATATATATCCCCACTACTGTTGGCCTCACTTAACCAGAGCCTTTTGGAAACACGCCTCCTGCCAGGAGAACAAGAGGCCTTCACCATCACACTCTTCAAGAAAGGGGACAAGCTAGACTTAGCCAACTGGCGCCCCATTTCTTTAACTAACACGGATACAAAAATTTTAACAAAAATCATGGCTAACCGTTTAGAAATTGTAGCATCTGCCACCATCTCCCCAGAACAGTTCGGTTTCATACCCAGAAGGTCGATTTGGGACAACGTGCACTCGGCGGCCAATGTGTGCCAGTCCACAGCCTCTGGGGCACTGGCATTCTTGGACCAACAGAAGGCCTATGATAGAGTAAACAGGGAATACCTCAGGGCCTGCCTCCATCAATTCCGCCTACCTCCTCACTTCATCAACTGGGTGATGCTGCTCGCAGAATCTGCAACAATGGCAGTATGTGGCCCTGGCTTCCTAATGGAAGTAGTCCGCCCTCAAAGGGGCTTGCGACAAGGGGACCCCCTTAGCCCACTCTTATACAACTTCAGCCTTAACCCACTACTTCGAAACGCGAATGCCCAACTCACTGGGGTCCATGTGCCAGGCCAAGCCCCAGTCAAGATGATGGCGTTTGCAGATGACTGTGTGGTGGGGGTGTCTAATAATAAAGATGCACGCGCACTTGAAGCTCTCATCCAGGAGTATTCTCAGGTAAGTAACGCTGCACTGAACGCCTCCAAAACTGAAATCATCCTCCTTGGTTGGTATCAAAACTGCTGGGCCCCTGCAACCAATGCCCAGCCCAGCCCATCTGCTCACAAACGCGTTCGCCCTCCCAGCTCACCCCAAACCGCCCCACTGGTGCTCCCCTTTGTTCCACGCCCTACCATAGGGCCAGTCCGCCATCTGGGCATGTGGGTGGAGGCAGGCGGATACGCATCAGCAGTAATGGAGAGTCATATTCTAGACAACGTGACGAAGTGCATCCCCTCCCTCAGAGCCCACCCTACTTCCCTTACTGGTAGGGTCGTTTTGGCCAACTCTATGCTAATCTCCAAAGTCTGGTTTGGAGCCCACGCCATCCCCTTCTCCCCAAGCTTCTTCAAATCCTTGCATGCCCTGCTGCAAGGATGGCTATGGTCAGGCCGCCCTCCACCAGTACGGTTAGAAGTCATGTTTGGCCCTCATCAGCATGGGGGCATGGGCCTGCTTGACTTCAGAGCCCATGCGGCCAAGATCTTGGGTACCTGGATTGCGGCTGTCACCGCCCCTACACTCCCCTCCCAACACTGGTCCCGCGCAGCCTGCTCCAACTTCTCCCGCGCCTTGGACCTCAACAATCCATCGAACCCCCACTCCCTGATGAAATACCTGGCTTCACACCCATCAGCCACAGGTCCTCACGGTACTAAAACCCACTACAAACGAATCCTACTCTCCATGCAGAGCGCTGAGTAAAGAATTCATATTAGCGGACATACAACAAGAAGATGCCGCCCCTCTCCTCAGTTCACAAAAGAGGTACAGGGGCTATCCATCCATGATGGCGTGACCCCCATACGGCTTCATTTCCTATCCAGGGTGGCTACCTGGACATGATGGACATCCCTTACTCCATTGAGACCCAAAAAACCATCTGGAAATACGCTCACCATCCTCTGTTGCAGCCTCAAATCCGCTCCCATGTGTGGCGCTGCCTGAGGTGGGTGTACCGTACAGCTGAGCGCTCTAACGCTTTACAATCATACTGCGTCATGTGTGGCCAGTATGGAACGCTGTTTCACCGCCTGGAGAAGTGTCCTACCTCTAAAGTGATATGGCGCGAAGTTTAACGCTTACTGGGACAGAATCAAACACAATCCTTCAGTCTGTCAAGAGATATTTTTGCTTTATCAATGGCCTCCCCCCTTCCACCCTCCCTCCATGTTCTGGTGGTTGCAATTGCCATGTGGACTATCCACACGATTGTCTTGGATGCCATCGCAGGCTCCATCCCCACCCTCCTAGAAGCCGTCCACAGATTCTGGTCTCAATTGGTGGACCACTTTCGTGTGGATGTTTGAATACCTCCCACCATGCTGCTGACAGCTGGTATACTCCTGGTTCCTAGTTTGGTTCATCAAATCAGACCCCTTCCTCCACACGTGTTCAATTGTGGCTACGGCCCCTTCACGCGTTCCCTCCCCTTCCCCATAAGTGGCGTTCCCGCTGGCAACAAGAGATAGCATCGCTTCTCTGGGGTGCCTTCCCTGTTACTAAGTGTTGTCTTGATCAAGTCAATTTCGGAAGTGTCCATCCCATGGTCAGCCTTCCCCGCAATAAATTTAAATTTAAATTATAATGGGTTGTACATAGCACCAATTTTATTGTGCTTAGCTAGATGACTACTATACATTTTTTAGTTTATATTAATGATATCCATTAAAGTTTTATCATAGGTAATTAAGTATGTTGCTAGAGACATCTTTATTCTTTTAATAGATGGTAAAAATAAATTTAGGTGAAGAAAGTAGTTGGGATCAGACAGTTCTCTAAACTTAGAAAATTCCAATATTCAAGTCTCTTTTCACATATAAAGAGTATAACTCATATCTTATATAAGCAAAGGATGGCATTAGTTGCCCTTACTCTAAGACTTTTGTAAAAAATTACCCTATTAGGTCATGGTAATGGGTTTATTGTTGCAAACGAGATTGTAACTGGGGATATTGTTGTCACTACTCCACCAGTTGCGCTCACATGTGCTAATGCTGGGGAGAACGACATAATGACTGACTTCAGGAGGCTTAATGTATCATAGTCAGCCAAGAGGATAGGGGCTTCATAAGGCTCAGGGATGGACGAGACATTGAATAATATAATAAAATAAGAAAAAAATAGAAAAGTTAATAATTTATTATTATGAAAAATTTTATACTCATAATGAGTTAGTACTATTTATAGTACAGTTGATAAGTAAAAGAGAATCAGGGTTTGTTGGGAATGGCAAAGAGTAATTTATTGGTCATTATTTATTCCTAAGTGGTTAGTCCATCATTGCGTCCCACCTGTAAGGTCAGCTGAGATTTTTTGATCTCCTGGTAGTAGTTTCATAGCATAAGTTAATTCAGTATTAACCTCAAGTAGAACACTTATAATAGTCCAGTTTTAGAGGTCCAACTTGCTAGCTTCCAAAATAAACAGCTAATGAAGATATTGGAAGCTTTGGGCCACAGATGATATAGTCATATAATTGTGGCCTCTGAATTAGGTAAAATATTTGCAACCGGATTTTAATGCTTATTGGCCAAATTTGGAGTAATTATGTTAATACCTGAATCTAAAGCCTAAATTGATGATGTAAGATAATCCTTAATTAAGGACATATGTGACCATTTGAGTAGCTTGAAGGTCTATTCCTACATGGCAGTATATGTCAACCTTCTCTTCAGGACAAGGCTAGCACCTTGGTTAAGGATAATCACAAAAATTGTCACAGGTATTTATGCACTCAAACAGGTAAATTTGTATGAAAATTTTCCCATGAAATCACCATAAAGTCAGGTAAAAAAGCCTTAATTAAATAGAAATTCTTCAGATCTGCTGTATTCTCATTGGGTGCTTCCACAATGGGAATCCATTGTGAGACTAAACTAAAATTCTGCTGATGAAGGTGGAACCAGGATTTGTTTTACTGAGTTTGTCCCTGTGAGAATCCAGCTTTTTTGATGCTTGGTTGGCGCTAGATTCCACAACCAGATATATATATAAAAAGGATATAAAGCACTAATAAACAAAAAGCTGGTTTTTATAAGTTTTATTAGTGTCAGCTTAGAGGAAAAATAAACCCTCTTGATATCTGACCATTCAGTACATAATTTGTATCAAGGTCAAAGGGAATTCAATGGTAAGTTTAAACAGCTTAGTATGAATATATTTAGGAAATATAGGAATTTAGTCTACAAAAGCTCAGAAAACTCACTTCACTTTGGATGAAAAACATACGAGGAATTATTTTTAGACCATACATAACTGTGCGGTAACAATTTAGTAAATTTCAGCCAATCCCTATTAGCTAAAATTATTGCACCCTGGGGGACCTCCGCCAATATTATAAAAAAGGGGTGGTCCCCGCTTAGGTGCTTGAATGGTACTGGACGTGGCTGGAGGAAAAACCTCCAATGGACTCCCCAAGTTTCCTTGTGTGGTTGGGGCAATTTGACTGCCCAACATTGTGCTAACTACCCATTTAGTATTTGTAACAGTGTTACCTTGATTTTCGGGGTTCTACCAAGAATTAACCAGGGTCTTTTGGCTGATAAAATCGTTATTACTACTTAAATTGATCTTATTATTGTCGTGAAGTTGTAGTGTCTCATATTTCCCCCTTTTGGCCAATTTTGACCCAAAACTTTCTTTTCTTTAATCCTAGAGGGCAAATGTCTGACATAACCCCCTCAAGAATGATGGGGGAGAATAGGCCATAGGAAGCAACCATGTACCTGTCTAATGATAATCCCTGTAGCCAAGGATTTGATATAGTACTCTGCACCTTTCTTGTAGGTGATGACGAAAGGGCCTTCCCAGATTGTCCCAAGCTTACCACTTTGAGGAGTGCTGCGGTTATGTGAATACAGAACCAGGTCATACACTTGGAATGTAGGTAGGGGGTTTAAAGCTCATTAGCAGCCTGCCCTTCTTTTGTCGCCATTTTAGCTAAATTGGTCATAGCCTCAGATTGGAGTTGGATGATGCGCTGAGCCAATCTTCTCATGGCTCTTTTGGGTTCCTCAACTCTAGAGGATGTTATCCTTAGCTAAGAGGGCAGGTATTCCAGGTTTCTGCCCATAAAAGGCATGGGATGGGGACATTTTCAGGATTTGGTGATAACTAATCCAGTAGGTCATAAGAGCACTGGGTGATAATTGATCCCTGTAAAGTGGATCAGGGGAAGCCTTTTTTCGTAGTATGAAGACCAAGGTTAAATTTGCTCTCTTCACTGTCCTGTTGGTAGATGGATTATATGGAGCTGAGAAAAGTTGTTGGGCTCCCATGGAAGTGGCCAGGATTTTATCTACTCTGGAGATGAAGTTTTTACCATTGTCACAGAGTAGTACTTGAGGATAGTTATGACGAGTGAAAATTTGTGGAAGTAAAAACATGGCTGTGGCCTTGGCCATTTGTGCAGGGAGAGCCACGGCTTCAACCTACTTAGTAAATTGGTCAATGAATACTAAAATAAATTTAATTCCACTAGTAGTCAGTTGGATGGGACCTACTACGTCTAAGCTGATGGTGTGGAACGGTTGTTGAGGGGTAGTTGATTGATAATGATATCTAGTTTTTAAAAATTGGATTGCTTCTTACATGGAAGGCAGGCATCCAATACTTCAACAATGTTTTTAATAAATCCTTTCCAATAGTGCCAATACTTAATCCACTCATAGGTTTTCTTTGCTCCTCCATGCCCTAGGGTGAAGTGAGCTTCCAGGATAGCAGGTACGCTTTCTGAGGGCCAAATGTACTGCAGCCATTTTTGTCCCCATCTGCTTATACAACTTCCCGCTCTCCACTTTGGAGTTGCGGGATTACCATGCTAACTTTTTCTGTACAGGCTCATCCTCATCCTCCCAATCATTGGGGGTCATTAAGAGGTCATATAACCTCTCCGCCTCTCTAATATCCAAGTGAAGGACTGACAACCTAGTCAACCCATCAGCATTCATATGAAGAAATCCAGTAAGAGGTTTAATCTTCATGTCATAATGCTGGAGCTTTAGAGCCTAGCGAGCTACCCTGCCAGTAAAATTTTTCATGTTCTGTAATCATTTCAATGAAGCTTGGTCTTTAAACACAGTGAAGGTGGTGCCATATAGGAAAGGGCGGTATTGCTTTACAGCTAACAGAACAGCCAGGCACTCCTTTTATGTTACACTGTAATTGCGTTCCACCTTTGAAAGCATCATACTAAAATAAGAATACAGGATGATCTACACCGTTTTCATCCAATTGGGATAAAATAGCCCCAACGGCGTAGTCAGAGGCATTGGTGAACAAGATAAAGGGTTTAGTATAAGCTGGGTGTTGTAGGATAGGACATTGTTGTAGCAGTTGATTCAGCGTCTCAAAAGTGGCCTTTTGTTCAGCACCACAATGAAAAGGGGTATTCTTGGTTAATAGGCGGACAAGGGGCTCGCTGAGTTAGGCGAACTTAGGGATGAACTGATGGTAATACCCCATCATCACTAGAAATACCTGAATATCCTTAGATTTTTAGGGGAAGGAATTCTGGAGATTGCTACAACCTTGTCCTGTATGGGTTGGATTTCTTCTTGAGAAATGAAGTGGCCAAGGAATCCAATTTCCTTTTAAAAAGAAGTTAAACTTCGAGGGGATTAACTTAATATTTGACTTATGTAAACGTTGAAAAACCTCCTTCAGTGATAAATATGTTCGTTGAAGGTTTTTGAGAACACCCTGATGACATAAAGATAGACGATGACACAAGTTAACTTCAGGTCCTGAAACTTGTTACATTTCACGCTGGAAAGTTGCAGGTGCATTGCACAACCATTGAGGTAATTGGGTGGGTTGGAAGAAACCCTCTCTGCAAATAAGAGCTCAATTTTTCTGATCTTGAGGAGAAAGATCCATTTGCCAATAGCCACTAGCCAAAACCTATCGCGGAGAATTTAGATACAGTGAGTTGTGCTAGGGAGTCACCAATGGAGGAATATGATAGCTATCATTTTTTGTGAGGTTATTTAATTTGTGGTAGTCCATGACTATCAGATGACCTCCATTTTCTTTTTAATTAGCAAAAGTGGGAAGACCAAAGGCTTTGTAATGGAACTAGTAATCCCGCGTCTAGTAATTGCTGGAGCTCTGTCCTCATCTACTGTTCTTCCACCTTTGATTTGAGATAAGGTTTGGGCCTAATAGAGTAGGCATCAGCCAGATCAATGGAATGGCTCCAACCCTTCATATGTCCATAATCAGTATCTGACTTCGAGAATATGTCGCTATATTTATTTAGTAAAGTATGAACTTTTTTCCAGCTCATCTGGGGTCAACTCATCCGATATATAGACGTTGGGTAAGGCATATACCAAGTTATCCATGGGCAATCCAAAATCCGTCCTAGTGCCAAGGTAGTGGATAGTTATTTATCATCTACCGGGTTTAAAAGGCCTCTGCCAATCTCCTGGTATTTTCTTATAACCATTTCCTTGCCAATGAGGTTTCCCAGCGGAATAGTAACAGGCCTCTGGTAAGCTGGGTCTAATATCCCAGGCAATACCCGAGGATTCAAAGGTCTAATACACTCAAGATTTACAAGGTGCAACAAACAGTGGTGAAGGATTTTTCATGATTTTTGTGTAACCACTCGTTGTTCACCAGACTTAATCAAGGCCTCGTCTGCAGCATAGAAAGGAATACTATTGCTGGCATCCACTTAATCGGGCAATTTTTTTATGTTACGCCCAGATGTGGAATAGTGCTAAGGCATAGCGAAAAAAAGTATTTAACCAGACAAAAGTATTCGTTTTTTCCAAGATCTTTATTGGATAATACTAAAAGGACTTTGTAGTTGAGTGATGAACGGACACCTTGCTTCAAAAGTTTTATTCTCTCATACTCAATCATAAACTGAGTACCTATGAGCATATCATAGGTGTTGTTGTCCAAAGCCGCTGCTGAGACTGATAAGATGAGCTTCCCAATTCGAATGGGAAGGGAAGAGTATGCCCCAATAGCATGAGTGTTATTTAGGCCTGTGGTTCCAAATTCTAGATTGTACTCCAAGTCAGGCGCTAGCTTTATTATTTTAATGAGCATTGAGTAAATTAGATTAAATGGGACCAGTATTCAGGATGACCATCACTCAAACTTTTTCAATTTCCACGTCAACCTTGGTGAGTGTGCCTCCAAAGTTAGGAGACAGGGCTTAAGACCTCCTTGAGCCTGAAAGTGGAGGTTAGTTTATGAGCAGTCTCAAGGTATTTATCCAAGATGGTTTCATAGTAAAACCCGCTGAAGAGGTTAAATCAATCCAGCTAAGAATTGATAACCATCGCTAGCAGTATCATTGACTCTTGGACACCCTAGAATTTGGCTAAAGTACGTTTTCTCAGGTAGGGTGATCTTTTCTACTCCTCCAAAGTTCAAATGATCAGGAACCTCCACTTCCTTGGGTGCTCCCAATATGTAGTAACCACCGTCATCCTAACCCCCATCAGATTCATCCCCAAGGGTAATCTCAACAACTGGCAATGTCGCAATTGAGGTAGAGGAGATGGCCACATGAGGTTTGTGTCATGGTTGGATGACTTAATAGTGGGAACTGATGCTAAAGATAAGGCTGGGCGACAGGAGGCCCAGAAGGTGAAACTTCAGGCTCTCCTGACCTGAAAAACACCTTAGATCAACGCTGGGTGCAAGCCAAGCATGCCCAGGTTGATACTAATGGGGTGCAAAACGCCCAGCCTCTTATCTCAGCCCAGGCACTGAAACGAACGAAATTTACGTTACAAATGAATATGGTTCAATTCAGTTAATTGGAGAGCGAGGGCTTTAATCCAATTCAAGTTATAAAAAATTTTAATTTTGGGTAAAATAAGGCTCCAATCAATTACTCAGGTGAAGGCACTTTCAGTGTATTTTATGAAAATGGACGGAAGCATCTGTTTATTGGAGTGTCAAGGCTTGGGCGCACTTCTGCAGAACCTGAATTTCCCTGGCCCACTTTAAATATGTTTTTGCAACCAACATTCCTCGTTGGTCAACTTTCTTAAATAAAAAATACCTGTTATTTTACGTTATACTCATGGTTCCTTGGGCTAACTTGGTGGCGGACCTCTTTGGGGAGGTCTCCAACTATGTGGGCCAATACCTTTTATCGCAATTTACCAAAATCCCAGGTGCTCCCTTGGGCCGCCCAGGTCCCCTCCAGATCGAGACACCCAAGCCCCCTGACACCAAGTTACACTTGATTATGGACTCCCCTCTGGGGTCCACTCAAACTGTTATGTTCCTCACTTACCTGGTACTATGTGTTGTGCTCTACACCCTTGCCTGGGGTACCTTTTGCACAGGCACCATTCAAGGTGTCTTCTTTCCCTTTCTCCTAATGGCTAGTTCCCTAGCAATGTGGGTTTGCATCCCACATCACCTTTCTGGAAACGAGAGAGTTACTGACACTCTCTCGACATTAGTTGACCAACCTTTTTATTATATGTGCATGAGAATTATCCGTGTGGGACTTTTGTTATTAGTAAATTGGGTGCGCTGGCCATTTGTCACTGCCACAATGGTGCTCACCACAGTTTTATCTTCTGGTTTTGTATTAGTGCGTTTTGGCGTTATTCTTGCAACTACCAATTGGGAAGTGCCCACCCTTCCTGCTTGTACCTGGCGATCTTGGACTTTTTGTGATCCTGATGTCATGATTCCCCACCTTTCTCCCGAGATTTACTCAGAAATTCAACAAGCCCTGGCATCCCTTGAGCCAAAACCCTCGTTAAGTAAGAATAATTTGTCTAGTTCACATTTGCTTTTGCGAGGAGTAGATTTGTTGTCCCAATTGTCTCCCAATGCAGGCAACTGGGTTTTTGCAGTATTCCATACTCAACCGCTTTTGTGGCGAACAGTGGAGGGCTTGGAACAGGTCTTGGAGCAGAATTGACCTGATGAAGCATCCCTCCATTCCTTATTCAAGTTCTTTTCTCTGTGTCAAGCAGGTCGGCCAATGAAAGAATACTTAAGTGAATTCTGTAAAAAGCCCAGGCTTTGTCATTAACTGATGAAGTTAAAATGTTGTTTCTCCATTCAGCCTTAGACATATCGATGTGAAACTCCCCAATTTGGCAGTCGCCTCCTTCCAATTTTGATCATCTTGTCAAAACCCTTTGGGGTAGTTTCCCCGCCCCAACCCAGAAGGGGCCAGGTAATTTGGCCATCATCAATTCAAATCATATAAATATGGAAGCCTAAAAATCGCGTGCACCTCTTAAAATGAGGGAATCTTATCCTTCTAATCCTTCTACTTCTTCTAAATTGAGAACTGTACAGGGGTCTAGCCCTGAGAATGAAGTAAATCTTTTAATATGATTCTGCCACGATGATGTCACCCATGGTCATCCCTATAAATATCGCGTCCTCAACT
>JAKSZP010004962.1:0-14810 GCA_022478985.1 Massospora cicadina
CGATGAAATTGTCCAGCTCCAAGCCCAAGCCACTTAAGGCATTATCACCATACTGGAAGAGAGACATCCTGATCAAATCTCGGATGACCCTCCTTACCAGATTTTCAACTAGGTGACCTCATTCTCTTTTATCATCATCAACCTGGAGGCTGACAGAATAAGCTCGATGTAATGTGGTCTAGACTCTACAAAGTCATACATAAGGTGAAGTTCAAGTACTCCATTGCTGACATCAATCAAGGGACTGTTGTAAATCAGGTGCATGGTTGGTTCCTCCGGCTGTATACCCCCCTCCAACAGGATCTTGAGGGGGGCCTTGTCAGGATTTGAGATAGAAATTGTATCAAATTACCATCTTCCAAAACAGGCCATGCTGAATCGTTCATCAAACCTACCCGAGCTAAAACTAATCCAGGATCATACTCACCTATTTATGAGTCACGTGGGGCGGCATTTCCACCCATTCAGTCAGGTGAGCGACGCTATCCATTAAAAACACCCTCGAGGAGGCCAATCCAGAAGATCAGTAAAGATCCTGATTGGATGAGGCCCTGACAATCCTGAAGGCACTGAGTCCCAACACACCTTATAAATATTGAAGGCTTTTAGTTTAATAAAATATTCAGTATTCTAACCCATTTTTACGTTTCCTCCTCAGCGCTCTTTCCAGTTTTTCCATCTTTGAGCCACCACAAACCCTGGCGCCAGTCCAAAGAACTGTAGCGCTGACGCTGGGTAACAGCGCACCCTCTAAAGATTCCTCCCCTGGTACCTGCGCTTGCCTCTGCTGAACTTGTCCGTCAAATTGAGGAAATCTGTGACAAAAATTTTTGGTAATTATCTTCCTTACAAGCGGGAGGGGCTTTATAAAATTAACAGCATTGAATCCTCAGAATCAAAGAAAAAATGTCTGAAATCAATATAAATAAAGACTGACTATCAGAAAACTAATAAAAAAGGGACAGGTATCAAAGTCACGGCCAGAATCATTGATGGCATTGAGTCATTGAGCAGTACAATCGCCAGCGCCAAACATCCCTCAAAATTGTCAGGGATGATCCCCAATGAGCAGGAATCACCTTTGGGGACTATCGTGGATAACTAAAAACCCTATTTAAAGAATTGGGATTTGTGCCTGATGTAACTTGATTGGCCAAAAGAACGCCCCAGCAACTGGGCACGGGCGGGTTGGTCATCCTAGACCCATTTTCAACCAATTGGGACCGCCTCTATGTGGGTTGGCCCTGGGGGAATTCCCGTTGCCTGTCATGCCAGATGCTGTCACACCAAAAATGAAAATACAGTTGAGCCTCAGTCCAGGCATTTGTAGACAAACTGATAGTGACTCAGACTGCTGCCAAATCCTTTGATGTTGGTTCAATTTAGATTGTTTTCCCCCTCCCCCAAAAATTCGCCGTTTTAGGTTGAATTTAAGGGCCCCAATCCCTGCTCTGACCTACTACTAAATCGAAAACTATTTAATCAGTTGCATTGCATTGAGAAAATTGTTGGTTGATTCACTTTATTTTCTTTTCCAATAAAATTCCTGCTAGTAACCAAAATTCTTTTATTTACTTCAATTCTTCTTGCCAAAGTCCCAATGGCACTAACTTGATGGCCCGTCAGACCCTATACTGGATGGGCTATACCAGTTTCGATAATTACAATCACTCCCACCATAGTCAGCTGGATCCAACGTGCAATAAACTTCCTGGGAAATTACCCCGTCATTGAAGCTATCCAATATTAGTATATTGGTATCCTGTGGCCTCATATATCTCACTTTCAAGCAAGGATCAGTCCCCTTGTCTCTACTTTGGTGATGAACCCTTTCCCCAGTAGTCCCAGAGTAGTAAACCCAGTAATACAATCCCCTGCAGCAAGCCCCATAGGTTCTGGGGGTTTTTTTCATTAGGTTCATTACCAGTTTTCTTTTCACACTTGTCCTACATCAACGAGCCATTGTTACCCTATTTCCAGCTCCATACAACATCATTCAAGCAGCAATGCCACTGGCATTCTGGCTTGATTTTTGGGTGCTCATGCATCCTGACTGGCAGGCTGGTCTAAACTTCTTCTGCCGTTTTTTGACAGTTTGATAGTTATTAATGTTGTTCACTGATGCCAGCAACGTGGCAATTAGGACTATCATAGTGTAACATGATAAAAACTAAGTCAACCATCCAGTGGCATGATACAGCAAAACCTTAGTAAGGCTGAAAAGAACTACAGTGTTACCAAATTGTGAGTGCCTCATTGTTTTATTGGCAATTAAACACTTCCAGAAATACCTATATGGTACCCACTTTACCATTATCAAAACCATGCTTTGCTCCAGTTATTATAACAAATGAAGTAACCTGGTGGGCGACTAGCAAAAAGGGCGTTAAGATTGTAGATTTTGACTTTTCTATTGTTATTTTCATGAAGAAAATTCATTAAAATACATACAGGAATTTAAGAATGCCAGTGCTAGAGTCTTAATCCTTTAAGAGGACTGTCTGTATGATTTAATTGCCAACTTAAAGGTAAAAACTAGAAACACCAAGATTAAAGCTGAGTCACAAAAAACTGACAAAAGATACTCAATTGGGGAAGTAATGCTATAGAGAAAATATAAGGGAAGTGGCCCCTACATATGACTTTCTTACCATATTGATGTCATCCTTGAAGGACATTTACCTGTGGAACACAGAGCAGTGAAGAAGACTCACAAATGGTTGAGAAAAGGATATTATTGGGATTAGATAGTTGAGACCATCCAAGAAGTTTAGAGTCCTTTTAACATGTTAAACACAATATTAGCCAACACTTGGTAGCAACATGAATTGGTGGCTGCATTGAGTCCTTTTAGTGTTAACAGTATTGATGTGGTAGGACCATTGTACACCAGTCTACATGAGCATAAATATTATTTACCCATAACTACTTGATCAAATGGGTCAAGACAATTTCTATTCCAGCTGCTACTGTGAAGTGTATGGCCTTATTTCTCAATCAATACAAATTCACTCAATATGGATGCCCACAAATTTTACTTTTAGTTAAAATACTTAGCTTCACTTTTTGGTATAACTAAAGTTTTACTTCCCGTACAACCCATCTGCCAATAGGTCAGTAAAACGTGCTAATATGACTATAGTTTTTATTTTACAGAATATGCATACCTCCAATCGTATGTTCTGGAACCACAATCAGCCCAACGCCCTATTAACATACTGAATTAGCTACCATCACATAAATAAAATGTCCCCTTTTAAATCCCTATATGGATTTACTCCTTGACTACCAAGTAGCGTGAATTCCCTTTTAGAATCCTTGGTAACTAAATACTCTAAATTGGTGATGAGCGTCTTAACAGATAAATAAAGACTTCAACCCCTTGTTACTCAGGAAATGATCACAACTACCAAAGAGACATGCTGCTCCAATGATAGCCAATATTTATTGCTGACTTTCCAGCTAAGAGATCTGGTCCTATTCTAAAAAAATTAACCCAGGGGCCAACAAAACAAACTTGACGTCCTTTGGTCTGGTCCCTACAATGTCATACATTTCGGCTTATCAGTTAAATTGACTGTAAGATGAGGTTCAAAATGGGACTCAAAGCTGTAAAACTAGAGTAGAGACTGATGAAGACAAAAAGATGGTGTAAATAGACAACCTTATTGATTAAGAAGGATTTGATATCTATAGGGAGAGTGGGGACATGATACAAGAAGACCTCCATGGCTCTAAACAGTCAGGATCTTCCAAGTCCTTCCATATCAATTGCCTAGTTGACGCCTTAATTATTTTTTTTCAATGATATAATAATGATTGCATTTATGGGAGTTGCGCCTTTTGTGATTTAGGAAGTAAAGGTGAAAAACAAGAAGACATCTCCATTGATTTCCGTGTGCATGATTCTTCCTGATCAAATTTCCCATTGGTGCCTTCAGTGATAGGTTTCAATTGATAGGGCCTTTACTCAACTTACAGGGCTCAATTCAGGAGCAGGGATCTCAACTCACTTATTATCTCAAATACTGACAACGTTCCCTAAAGATCTTATCAGAGGGGAACATAAGGCTTTAGGAATCAGAATTACTTTTGGTGAACACTGTTACTTGGGAAACCATAATGAGTATTCAGAATAAACCTTGTGTATGACCCTGTAAATTTTGGCCAAAGAACGTCGATCTTGATCTGTTGACCCCAGGTCAAAGCTGATAGAAAAGGACTAGATACCTAACTTTAATGTTGGTAAAGAGGATCAGCTCATATTGGAGCATGATTTTTCTTTGCTGTATTGATAGTAATTCCCTAAGTAGCAAAGGTTTATATCTAGATAAATTCATTGGTTAAGGCTCTCGTTGTTAAATAAAGTTTTTAGGTACCAAGGAATCCAGAAGGGATTGCAAACTACTTGGAAGTCAAGGGGTATGCTCATATAGAGCTTCTAAAGGGATATCTTGACATTTGATGGTAACTTATCCAATAAGTTAGCAAGCTGCTGGGAAATGTTGATTCCAGCTTATAGGGCCAGAGGCGGACATTTTCTCAAAATATAAAAACAAGTGTCCATTAACGCGTTCTACTTCCCCATTAGTTGATGTATTATAGGGGTCGGTAGAACTTTATTACTCCCAATAAGTGAAGTTAGTTCTTGGGCTACCTGTGATGTGGAGTTTAGCCCATTGTATGAAAGTAGAGTTTATGGAAACCCATGCTGAGTGAGAATGGATCAAATATGGAATAGGGCCATAGCCTTTGCGGTGTCAGATGCAACAGAAATTGCTTTGACCATTTGGTCAAATGGTCTACAGTTATTAGAATATATTTGTGCACATATAAATTGGTGGGCAAGGGGCCCACTACATCAATGCTGACAACATTATAAGGAATTAAAGGATCCAAACCAAATATTTATACCAAGAGCTATCCCAATCCTGGGTAAAGCGTAAAACAAGCCTCTAAAACTTCTTGGATGGGTCTGACCATCAGACTCAGTAGTAGCGCTTCATTAACCATTTGTAAGTCTTCTTCACCTCTCTGTGCCCACAGTTGAATGTCCTTCAATGATGACATCAGTTCAGGAAGAAGAACATATGTGAGGGAGCCATTTTTTTTCAACTTTCATAAACAGCATTATTTCTTCAATTTGAGTATCTTGTGTCATCTTTTATAGCTCAATTTCTATCTCAGGAGTATCTAATCTACATAGTTCTTGCCATCTAATTAGATTATATAGTTGGTAATCTTCATGGGTTAAGGCAGCCAGTATCAGCATTAACAAAAGGCCATTAACATATTGATGGATTGCTCATGTGCTATGGACAATGGCAAAATTGTAATCTTGTAGTCTCAAAGTCCACCTCTCTAATTGGTCATCTGGGTCCTTCATTTTCTGTAACCATTAGAGTGAGTCATGATCTTTAATAATGGTAAAATTGGTGCCGTATAGGTAGGGCCAGAAGTGCTTGATTACTAATAAAACAGCCAGGCACTCACACTTGGTAACACTATAATTTCCTTAAGTCTTTCTCAGGATATTGCTGAATTAAGCCACTGGATGGTCGATTTGTTATTCATTGTTGTTGGGATTTCAGTATGCCCATACCATTCAGATCATTCAGATTATATGAATATCTACTTTATCCTCTGGGGGCGATTCACCATAGCATATGTGATTTATCATAGAATATGATAACAATTGTAGGCTATAATTAATAATATGATATTACCTGATCCGTTAGGATACAATTCCGCCATATTGCTAATGTTTTGTTGAGGTGGATCCCCAAAAATGTATTTACATAAGTTCAATTATCAATTTAAAAATTAGTAGAATTACTTATATTTTGTATAAGTTGATCAGAGTAAGTTGCTTATTATTTAAGTGTTTATTATTTATAGCTAGGCGTTGACAACGCTTTTTATAGCAACATGTAAGTTGAATTTTTAAGTAATGCGACCTTATGTTAATTTAGTAAAAAGTCCCGTTACCTAGCAGGTTACTAGCCTGATAAGGGTAATCCGCTGTGGTTGAGCGAGGGCATTAGGATACATTTTTTAATTTAACACAGAAAGGGGTCATGTTCTATTCAGAAGCGAAACCCAACTAGATGGATGATGAAGATCATCGTTATGAATGACTCCAGAGTGTAAATCCATCAGCAATGGCTACTGTTTCATATTTGGGGGCTAACAGAAGAGTTGAAGCCAGATTCACCTATATATCCATTGTCTTTCATTAATTAAAGGATATTTAATACTTGAGTTAATATAGAATGATATACATTTTTGGTATTTTACTCTTAGAATCAGAGTTGAAGAATATTGATCTTTTGTCTATATATTTATATCAACATCTATATGATCTCCCACGTTAATAGAGGAAAGGAACTACTGAACCTACTGATACCAGGTTAAATTCCATTATTGAGTCCCATTTCTGAAGAAGTTGAAGTTCCCTTAGCCTAGAAGTACCTTCAAGGATAGACGGGAGAGCATTAGAACCAGTCTAGTGTTAGGGACTCTCAGTGTAACAGTTCTCTTGACTGTTGCCAAAGTCTGAAAATAGGTTCAAAGCTGAAAATTAGCAAAGAGATCAAAAAAATGAAAAGATGGAAAGAATATAGACTACTTTATGTGTTAGAAAGCATCGATATTATTAGGGGGTGTGGGGACATGGTGCCTTAGGGACCTTTATGGCCCCATGAGATTAGGATCTTTTACTGCCTTATAGTTTGACCACCAGGATAGTGCCCTAATTGTACTGAATCGTCCTTGTGACCGCAGTGGTGGGGGCAGCGCCTCTCATGTTTTGGGAAGTGGGGATAGTATTCTTGAGAGGGTTTCTATTAGTTCTTATATGCTTGATGCTTCCTAATCAAATTGAGTTTCAGTGCCTTCAATATAGGTTTCTGTTTGCAATGGTTTGTGAGTTTATTTGTCAAGGCTTGACTTGGGAGCGGGGTATCAGCTTTCTCGTCATCTCAAATCCTGACAAAGCCCCCTCAAGATCCTGTCAGAGGGTGGTGTAGGGCTGGAGGAACCATCCATGCACCCTATTCACCACTGTCCCCTGATTGTTGTTGGCAAGGGAGTACTTGGAGTTTACCTTATGAATGACCTTATAAGGTCCAGGCCAAAGAATGTCAAGCTTATTCTGCCGACTCTTGGTCAATGGTGATAGAAGAGAATGAGGTCACCTAATTGAAGACAGGCAAGGAGGGTCAGCTGACATTGAATTGGGATGTCTACTTTCTGGTGGTAGTGACAATGCCTTGCATGGCTAGGGCTTGAAGCTGGACAATTTCGTTGGCTAAGGCCTTCATATTTAAATTAAGTTCTCAGGGGCGGAGGATTTGTTCAAAGGATGTACGCTTCTTGGAAGCTGGGGAGCACGTCCATACAGAGCTTTAAAGGGGACATTTTAATGACTTTGTGGTAGCTTATTTGGTAGGCAAGCAACGCGCTGGGTAGATAATGATTCCAGAGGGCAGGGTTGGAGGCGGCTATCTTCCATAAAATAGAGACAAGGATACTGTTAGCGCACACTCCACCCGCCCCATTGGTTGATGGGTTGTAAGGGCGCCAAAAATTTGATTACCGCCAAAAAGAGAAGTAAGTTTTTGGACTACCTGCAAGGCAAAATTTACCCATTGTCTGAATGTAATATTTGTGGGATAATATGCTTGGAGAAAACGGATCAAATGAGGAAGAAAGCTGAGTATTTTTCAGTAGAATCAGGGACTGAAATCGCTTTGACCCATTTGGTCAGGTGATACATGGCGAGGAGGATATATTTATGGACATGTAATCCAGTGGGGAAAGGCCTATCACATTGATGCTGATGACGCTGAAGGGTCCCTTCAGGGCGATGACCAAGTGTTGAAACTGAGGATTGACTCAGTCCTTGGATTGGAAGTCATACATTCCTCTAAGACCTCTTGGATGGTCTCCACCATTTGGTCCCAGTAACATCGCAACTTCAACCATTTGTGAGCCTTCTTAGCTGCCCCTTTCTCACAGTAGTATGGCCTTCTAGGATAGCGTTAGTTCTGGAATAAGGGAGGATGTAAGGGAGCCATTTTTTATTAGCCCTCTTATAAAGCATCCCGTCCTTGATTTAAATGTCTTGGGTCATCCTATGGATCTCATTTTGGACCTCCAAAGTTTCTAAAACCCATTGTTCAGGCCAACCAATCAGAATGTACAGTTGGTCCTCTTTAAGGGTTAAAGCTTTTCTAGCTAGAATCCTGAAGAGTCCATCAGCGTTTTGGTGGATCACACACACAATGAAAAATGATGAATTCACAGCTCTACATTCATAACGCCTATTGACTAAATGGCTTACAAGGTCCTTCATCTGCTGGAACCACCAGAGCGAGGAATGGTTGGTGAGAATGGTAGAGTGTGTACCATAGAGGTAGGGCCAAAAATGGTTAAAGGCTAGCAAGACAGCCAGGAACTCCCTCTTGATAACGCTGTAGTTCTGTTCAGCCTTACTCAGTGTTTTTCTAAAATAAGCCACTGGATGGTCGACCTGTTTTTGCCATTCTGGGCTAGGATAGCCCCAACGGTGACATCACTTGCATCTGTAAACAACAAGAAGGGCCAGTCAAAACGCGGATGGACTATAATGGGCTTAGTACATATAGAAGTTCTCACGGCATTAATTGCCTGTTCTTTTTCTGGCCGCCATTTTAACGGCACGGTTTTCTGAAGGAGGTAAAATAGTGATTCGTCTAGGTCAGCAAACCAAGGGATAAACTGACAATAATAATTTACCAAGCAAAGGAACAAGTGAATATCCCTTAAGCTCTGGAGGTGCAACATATTTTCTAAGGCGTCAACTTTGTTGTGTATAGGCTGGATGCTATCCTTTTAAAACTTTGTGTCCAAAAAACTCTATTTCTGGCTGGAAGAAAGAGCACTTCGAAGGTTTAAGCCTGATAGAAGCCTTTTTAGAGCTAATTAAAAAATTCTCTGAGATCCTCAACTTGTCCATCAAAGTTTTTGAGAAAACAGTAATACCATCTAGGTAGACGAGGACACATGACAGCTTCAAGTCTCCAAGGATCCTGTCCATGGCATGTTAGAAAGAGTCCAGTGCGTTACAGAGGCCCTAAGACATCCTTGTGGACTCAGATAGTCCCTTGTTGGCTATGAGTGCATACTTGGCTTGATCTTCAGGGAGAGCTCCACTTTCCAATATCCACTGGCAAGGGCAATTGTAGAAAAATATTGCGATATGGCAAGCTTTTTGGAGGAACTCATCAACTTGGGGTGGAGGAAAAATGTCCTTCTTGGTGATGGAGTTGAGCCATCAATAGTCCATCACACCCGGTGGCCGCCACCTTCTTCAGAACCAGTAGGTGAGGAGAGGCCCAAGGGCTGCGTGAAGGCACTAAGAGTCCGGTGTCAAGGAGTTGTTTGAGCTCCACTGCCACCTGGGATTCTTCAACCTTGTTCTTGCATCAAGGTCAGGATTAGAAGATAGGAGCGTCCCCAGCCTCCATTTGATGTATTACTCCATTAAATCCCCTGAAAATGTAGATTTAGGCCAAAAATACGTCTTAGTATTCCTCCAACAACTCTTAAACTTTGCGCTGTTGGTCATCAAATAGGTTCTTTCAGATACTGCTGTTGACAAGGGCCACTGACGAGGCATTTCAAACTCAAAGTCCCTTAGGCTCCCAAAGCTATAGATATTATTGACAGGCTCCACTGGTAGGAGGCGGACATAGGCGGCGGGGCTGTTTGGCCTACTATTTTTGGGTTTGTTGTTAAGGTTAGTCAACAACAATGATATAAATCCGCAAAAGCTGGATTTAGATTCCTGAGCAGGTTAGCACCTCCTTGGTGGTATGGTTATCTTGGCCTCAAATTTGCAGTAGGTATACGGAGGGGATGTTAACATGGACCAGTTGTTGACAATGACTTGTGACTTCAGAGGTATTATATTCGCCTTAGGTAAGTAGACCAGCGCGCCTTCTTGTCCATCAACAGCAGGGGGGGCAATCGGACTTGAGAGACCTTTATGTGATATTTGAACCAATCGATTTGGCCCTCACTCTCCAGTAGGCAGGATCAGGCCTTGACAACCATCTTAGAATTGTGAGAGGTTTCAGAAATTTAGAGAAACTTATGCGCTAGTTGGGATAGAAAGCCGTCATCATATTAGACTTCTGTAGATAATCTCAAAGAAACTGAGTTCTGAGGAGCAGGTCATAGCTAGGGTTATCTAGCGCAATGGTAGGGGTATTAACAGCGTGCTTTCCAAATTTTATAGGTATGGAAGAATAGAACTCTATAGATCAAGTACATTGCGGGCCAGCTGTTCCATACTCTATATAGTGGGGCAAGTCTGGAGAGATCTTGATGCGCTTCATCAACTTGGATAATATAACGTTCATGGGAGAGCCACTGTCAACTATGGCGAGGACCAAGATATTATGATCTGAGCTGCAACATGGCTAACCAGGCTTCCAAAATGGGGAAGTAGCGTGAGAAACATGTGAGAGTCATCAGAAGAATAGTGAGTAGTATCAATTTCTTTGTTATTGACGGGTACCAAAAATTCTCCTTCAGGTATGATAGCTCCAGGATCGTTCAAGATTATAGAGGATTCTTGAGTGTAATAGATATTAGTATGTAGAGCATCGTTCTACATGATGATGGCCCTTTTCCCGCCTCCTTGGCAAGTCGTTTCCAGCAGGTTTTAAAGTTATGTCTAAAACTGTTGCAGTAGGTGAATTGAGGTCGAGGATCCTTCTGGTTTTCAACTACATGGACTTGAGTACAGTTGGAGCGACCCAAAGAGTTTTCCTTGGAGCGTAGGGTTAATACAGAGATCTTGTTAAGAGACTTAATTGATTTCTTAGTACAGGTAAAACCATTCTTCTGTCCAATCATATGCATTTGAACCTCAGGATAGGTTCCCAACGTGGAGATGACAGCGGTGATAGCATCATAAAAGTTATTAAAATTGGTAGTAACCAACGGCTGAACTTGGGCATAGAATTGGCTGGCAAACTCTAAGGGGCTTTCCCATTTGTTTAGGCGGATACCCATGAATGCTTGTTTTTGGTTGGCCAGGGTTTGATTGCTGCTGAATCTTGGATTAATACTTTACGGACCTGTTCCCAGGTGTTGCACTCCTTCAAATGGGGAGTCATGATCTTCCAGGCAGTGCTATTGAGTCAGGAGGGGATATGATTCACTTTAAGCCAGTTGGTGGCCTCCTCCATGGAACTCTCATATGCGTACAGGAAGGAGGCGATGCTTTCCTGGCAGGGTGAATCTTTCTTTAGAACTAGGTTTAAAGTTAGTTACAAGAAGAGTGGAGAGGATGTTAACTTCAGGGATGGGTGCCAGCTCCATGAACTTAAACTCCGCATAGTTGTGGGGGGCCTGCTGGTCTAACTGTCATCATAGGCCCTCAAGATCCTCTTGGATATCAGCCCAGTTTCGGTTGATGGAGGAAATGGAAGCTATATTCAAAATCTGCTCTTTTAGGGATTGAATGTCGGCGCCTTGAAGACGAATCTGACTATTGAGGGTGGTCAAATGGGGTTTGAACCCTCAACTAGTTTGTTTGATTTGAGAGATGCGTCTATCAGTAATCTTGGTGAAGGCGCTAAAGTTGTTCATTTCGTTCAACAAGGCATCAATGGTGACCCTAAGGTTGAGAGGGACTCTGTCCCCTCAGAGTTTGCATCCCTGAGCTACATTCCTAATTTGATCACATAAGGTGACTAAGGCTGCTAACACATCCTTTTTACCAGGGGTTGTTAGGGTCTCTGGGAGTGGGTGCCACAGGGCCTGAGGGTTCTTGAGGTCCTTGGGGATCTTCTGGTCCTTTGGGTCCCTCACGTCCTTCAGGTCCTTTGGGCCCCCTAGGTCCTTCAGGTCATTCACTCCCAGAGGTGTATTTATGAGAGGAAAGATCTGATAGTGTTTTTTCAGGGTCTGTACCAGATTCTCAACTTGGTGGGGGTGCTGATTCCATGTAGCCTCGAGGAGTTGGATGTTTTAGATGCAGCATGTCCTCAAGATATCTGGAGTTCCTGCTATCCAACACCGCAATTTGGCCTTGGGCATCAAAATATTAACCGTCAGTTATTGACAATGACCTTGTGGTAGTCATGGACAAGGGGGATGCCACATTGTAGAAGTTGACGACATTACGAGTGTAAGGCCTGAAGAGCCCCAGTTGTTGGGGGAAATCATGATTATGCAACCCAACTAACTGGGGAAGGTGTTGAATAGCTGGGTGAACAAAGTTTTGAAGGTAGCATTCGGGTCCCAGAGTAAGTTCTCTCGCTGGCAGCTGGGCCAAGGTATAGAGGTCCCGCATGATAGAGGGCACAGAAGAGGCATGGGAGTGGCTGGAGCAGGAACCCACGGAGTAGATGCCATTTATTAACTGTTGGATAATATTGCTTAGGCTCTCATACTAAAGTTGATACTGACTTCCGTCAACTAAGGGCAGGGAGATTTTGAATGTGGCCCAGAATTCTAGACTCTCAGGCTGCATGAGTGGCACCTCATACTTCAAGGTACTAATCCATTGAACAACGCTTCTTGACTGATCAGCAGATTGATCTTAGTGAATGTTAGTATCCTCCATTATTTGTGATCGGCGTTTTCACTTAGAACAGCTTGAAGCCCTCTGTAGTGAGTACAATTTCATTTAGTGTAACAGTTCTCTTGATTGTCGCCAAAGTCTAAAAATGGGCTTGAAGCTAAAAATTAGTGGAGAGATCAAAAAACCAAAAAGATGGAGGGAATATAGTCTACTTTATTGTATTAGAAAGCATTGTTATTTATAGGGCGTATGGGGACATGGTGTCTTAGGGACCTTTATGGCCCTGCAAGATAAGGATCTTTTACTGCGTTCCAGATCAAACACCTGAATGGTGCCCTCAATATACTGCATTGTCCTTGTGACTGCAGCAGTAGGGCAGCGCCTCACATGATTCAGGAAGCAGGGATCGTATTCCTAGTTGGATTAAAGGTGTGAAAACTTCTCGCTGGTGCTTTTATTACCTAAATACCTAAAATATATTCAAGGTATTTCTGCACCACTTATAATAAAAATAACTAAACACTAATAAAAATTAAAAGGTTGGGTTTTATAGGTTTACTAGAAGTGGCGATAGGGTAAAAAGAGAACCCTCTTAATAAGTTGATACATAGTATTTAAATTAGCAATGCTTAAACTTCATATTGCTTAGTAAAGTCTGAATTAGAAATATTGTGAATGACCTATCAGGTTTCTAAAAACTTGCCTTATTTTTGATGAAACAACCAATGAAAATTTGATTATGGTAAGATTACCCATGAGGTATTTATAATAAATTTTACTAAATCAGTGGGCATGAAAATATTTTTACCTTGCAGGACTCCTTCCAACCCTATAAAAGGTTCCGGTCACTGTGGGGTAGGTTGTACTAAATTAGTGGAGGCTTGGGGAGGAGCCTCTGATGGGCTCTCCTAAATTCTCTGCATAGTCAGCACAATTCAATTACCTGACTTCGTGGTATTAGCCCAAGTATTATTACTAAAGTTATTGCCCCAATACAAAGGATTCCACTAAGAATCAGCCAGGGTCTTTTAGCCGATTACATCCTAATTTTCCTCCTTATTTTGAACCAAAACACTCTTATTTAATAATTTGACTTGTAATTGTCCAACATTACCCCCTTCTAGAGTGTTAGGGGGAGAATAAGGGCAGGAAATGGGCAAGTACTATGTTTGTGGTGATACTGGTAGCCAAAGATTTTATAGAATACTCATCATCTCTCTTGTAGGTGACAGTGAAGGGACCCTCCCAAATAGATTCAACCTTGCGCTTCTGGGTGTGGTGCGGTTATGGTAATACAGGACCAGGTCAGACACTTTGAAGGAAGGCAGGGGAGCCCAATACTCATTGGCCGCTTGTCCCTCTTTCATTGCTGTTTTAGCTAAGTTTGTCATAGTCTCATATTGAAGTTGAATGATATGGTGAGCCATTCTTCTCATGGCTTTTTCAGGTTCCTCAACTTTATAGGAGAAAACCTCTTCAGCTTAAAAGGTGGGTATCCATGGTTCCTGCCCATACAGAACATGGAATGGGGACATTTTCAGGATCCAGTGATAACTAATCTGGTATGCCATAAGAGCACTTGGGTAGGAATTGATCCAAAAAAGTGGATCAGAGGAGGCCATTTCATGCAGGATAGAAACCAAGATTCAATTTGCTCTCTCCACAGTTCCATTGGTAGAGAGATTATATGGGGCCAAGAAGAGTTGTTAGCCCTCATAGACGTAGCCAGGATCTTGACTACTCTGGAGGTGAAGTTCTTACCATTATCACAGAGTAGAACTTGGGGACAGCCATAGTGAGTGAAAATATATTGATGTAGAAACGTTGCGGTGGCCTTGACATTTGGGCAGGGTGAGCCACGGCTTCAACCAACTTAGTAAAGAGGCAATGCCTATCAGGATAAATTTTCTTCCACTGGTAGTCTTTGGTAGGGGACCTACTACGTCTAGAATGATAGCGTGGAAAGGTTGTTGAGGGGATGTTGTTTGATATTGGTATTTAGTCTTGGAACTAGATTTCTCCTTACACGTGAAGCAGGCATCTAAGACTTCAACAATAGTTTCCATGATTCCTTCCCAATAGTACCGCTTTCTAATCTACTCATAGGTTTTCTTCACTCCCCCATATACTTGGGTAGAGTAAACCTCTAGGATAACAGGTACACGTTACAAAGGCTATATATTTAGGCAACAACTTTGACCCCACTTGCCTAAAAACTTCTCATTCTCCA
>JAKSZP010004963.1:0-14752 GCA_022478985.1 Massospora cicadina
GATAAGGCTGGGTGACAGGAGGCCCAGAAGATGAAGCTTCAGGCTCTTTCTGACCTAAAGCACACCTTAGATCAACGCTGGGTGCAAGCCAAGCATGCCCAGGTTGATACTAATGGGGTGCAAAACGCCCAGTCTCTTATTTCATCTCAGGCCTTAAAACGGACAATTTACATTTTAAATGATAACAGTTCAATTCACTTGGTTGGAGAGCAAGGGTTCGAGTCCCACTCCAGCTATGAAATTTTGACTTCAGGTAAAATAAGGCTTCAATCAATTACTTGAGTGAAGGCACTTTCAGTGTATTTTACCAAAACGGATGGAAGCATCTGTTTATTGGAGCGTCAAGGTTTGGGTGCATTTCCGCAGAACCCAAATTTCCCCAGTTCATTTTAAATATGTTTTTGCAATCAACACTCCTTGTTGATCGACTTTTCTTTAAATAAAATACCCATTTTTTACATTTAACTTATGGTTCCTTAGGCTAACTTGGTGGCAGACCTCTTCGTGGAGGTCTCCAACTATGTGGGCCACTACCTTCTATCGCAATACACCAAAATCCCAGGTGCTCCCTTGGGCCACCCAGGTCCCCTCCAGATTGAGGCACCCAAGCTCACTGATGCCAAATACACTTGATTATGGACTCCCCTCTGGGGTCCACTCAAGCTGTTATGTTCCTAACATACCTGATCTTATATTTTGCGTTCTACACCCTTGCCTGGGGTACCATTGGCACAGGCACCATTTGAGGTGTCTTCTTACCCTTTTTATTAATGGCTAGTTCCTTAGCAATGTGGGTTTGCATCCCACATCACCTTGCTGGAAACGAGAGAGTTACAGACACTCTCTTGACAGTTCCCAAATAAAAAGACACCAAAGAGGATAGCAGCACCCCTCATCACCCAGAGTGATCTTGCTCACATAGTTGATGAGCAATGGGTGACAGCCTGTTCACTTTGGATCCCATCCCCAATTTCCTCACTCACCTCAGCAGAACTGTTGCAGGGAATTAGTGAAATCTGTGCTGAGATTATCAAACTGAAATTGGCAAGATCTAATTTGGGTGACAATCTGGCTGATAGCTGAAATTTAAATGACTGTAAAAGCATAAAGAATGAGATATTGTCTGGATCACCTGACGGTTCCAATTTGATCCCTAAAACAGTAGAACAAATATGGGTGCTATCAATGAGGGTTCGAAGCCCTTTGATAGTAATTTGGGCGTTGCGCCTAATGCGCTACTATTGACTGAACAAATGGTTAAATGACCGAGCACAGGTGGGTTAGCTGCCCCAAACCTGTTCCCAACCAAATGGCCCTGTCTCTATATAAGATGGCCTTGGGGGATTCCCGCTGCTCGTTGGGCCAAATGCCATTGTGCTAACTGCTGGAAATGTAGTCGAGCCTTGGTCCAGACACTTGAGGTCAAACTGACAGAGACTTGGCCTGCCACCAAATTTTGCAATGTTGGTTTCCAAAGAATAAACCCCCCCACTCCCAACCAATTCGCCGGTTAGGCCAATTTTGTGGATCCTGACTGCGCCTTATCACTACCCAATTGACCACTATTTAATCAGTTGCAAGGCACTGAGAAAACTGTTGGTCAATTTTCTTACTTTCTTTTCCAAATAAAATTTTTAAAAAACCCAAATTATATTTTCTTTCTTTCTGACCACATCCCAGATGGCATTTTCCTGGTGGTCCGCCGCTCTGCACTCTGGGTGGGCCTTACCAATTCTTTTGGTCACTATGGCTCTCTTCATCACCAATTGGGCTCATCAAGTCCAATATTTTTGGCTCTACAACCCAGTTCTTATGACCTTCCAGCAACAATATACAGGGATCTTATGGCCCTATGTTCGCCAACTACAAGAAAAAATCTGCCTCTCTACCACCCTAATAAAATGGCCTTAACAACTAAGTATCTCAGAAAATATCACCGTAGTTTCCCCCCCTGTTACTAGAACCCCAGGGTCTGGACTATATTCACTGTGGTTTACCGTTGGGATACTCCTAACCTTGTCATTTTGTCACCATTATGTGGTATCATATTTTCCAGCTCCATATCAAGTCGTATGGTCAGCAATGCCTCTGGCATTCTGGCTTGCTTTCTGGATGCTCACGCATCCTGACTGGCAGCCCAGTCTAAACTTCTTTTGCCATTTCCATGACACTGTGCTCCCAGACTGACAGGCCAGTTTTAACTTTATTAGCTGCTGCCATGAAACTATCAGGTAAGACCCTGACTATCACACTGCAGATGATTTCATTTTATGCAGTTCTGCTATATCAAATTTAAATTTGGTATAGCTGCCACCTGTCAGGAGATTGTCTGTAACTCTATTGTTTCCAGAGAGGTGATGAGAAATGTCCCATCACACCATCAGGGAACAACCTGCCAATAACCCATGGAAGAGGCCCCACGGAGGGGACTGGTACCAAAGGGACCCAAGGTGAGGGTGTAAAGCATTATATAAACAATAATATAGCCTAGGAAGGCGAGGAACTGGTTGGACTTCAAAGATGAGTCCATTACCAGGTGCAGATCTGAATCTAGGGTTTTAGGGGCTTCTATCTGGAGAGGTCCAGGTGTTCCCAGAGGGGGAGGAGAATCAGTATATAACTCAAATAAAATGACCAATGTTATTCAAGACCTCAGGGTGGTCTGCGCACAGGTCAGACCAAGGGACCAGTTGATAAAACGAAAATTCACTGGGGTTTAATTTATATGAGTTGAACAACAAAGAAGATTGGTCACCACAAAAGTATCATTAATCACTTTGGGGGAATCATCCATTGAGTGAGGCGCTGCGCCCAAATGAACCAATAAATGTAGCTTGCCATCAACTGTTTTACTGTAACTTGAGTAAGCCCAAACTTTTGTAATTGACTGAAGCTGAATCTTCCCAAATTTAGTAATATTTTAAACTGAACCGGTCTCAAAACCCCATTCTCCAATAAAATGCAAATCCCATCATAATTTACAATGTAGCTGGTTCATTTTAACGCCACATAAGTAATGCTCATCCAACCATCACACGCACCCCAAGAACCAACTTGGGCAATCCTGCCTTTACCCAGCGTTGGTCCAGGGTGTGCTTCAGTTCAGGCAGGCCTGCTAACTTAGTCCTCTTGGACTCATCACGTCCAGCCTTGTCTTTAAATCTATATCCTCTGTGATTTTATTTAACCATGAAACCACCAAGTTTATGATAGTTAATGGGTAGGCAAGCCATAACTTCCCCTGTCTTCTATAAGTTAGCACCACATAACCATTGAGGCTAAGCATAACCACATCATAGCCAAGTTTTATTTAGTTGATAGAATACAAATATAAGGTCAATTGGGCTCTAGATCAGAGATTCCTCAAACCTAATTTTTCCAATGGACCCCATCCCATCCCATTTTTTGCCAACTGACCCCAGGTGAACTAATTTGGCTCAACTGCATATAAGCAAGTTTATAGATTCAACTTAAATGCCCTGAATGGTGGCATAAAAAATAACTACATAATGTCTTTTGGCATTTACTGTCAAATGGATTATATCTGGGTCTAAAACAGAGTTTCTAAAGTGGTCTCAACTGCTCCCCCAAGAAAATTTAATTTAATCTGCCATGGACCCCCTAGGCAGTTTTGTGGGCCCCTGGGGCCTATTAGTACTGGTGTTTAAGCATTGAGTTTAAGCAGCACAGGTAAATTTGCACTAATTAACTGGTGCTCTGTTTGAGGATAGATGCCTGGGAAAATTGGGAATGTTTTCCAAAATAGTTGCAAATAAACCTTTTAATTAAATACATATAAGCCCACCATAGTATTGAATAATCCCAGTGACTATCAGATAGTGTAAGAGCCTTTTTTTAGAACTTATAATGTGGTGGCAAAGCAAAAAGATCCCGTTCCAATTAATAACCCACTTAGGATCACTCACTCCCAGGGGTCTCATAGGTGTAACTAAGCAGTACTTGAGAATTGCAGGTGTAGCACAAGTTCTTCATGCTATATACACAGGCCAACAGTTGGCTGGTCCAACTATATCTCTACTGTATAGAACAACCACATGGTAAAGTTTGCAATCCTTTAGTATAGATAGGACTACACTAAAGATCAACAAGGCTTTTACTATAAAAATTTAGAAAGTAAGAAGTATTTTATCAATAAAAGGCAGGTACTATCTAAATTGCCAGGGTAGAATCAAGATTATGATGAGGGATAGGTGCATATTATATGTGAGGATAAGGTAGATTCAGGAATGTAGGTGATGGCACAGTCCAGGTTCAGAGATGGAGTAGAGCAGGATTTATCAGTGAGGACTGGACTGAGATTAATAATGGTAGCACAGTTAAGTGGTTTCCATTATCTACCATAAGGAAGCCAATAGACAGTAAAGCATAATTGTGGCATAAGGTAATTAATTGGGCAATTAGGAGTTAAACACTGAATACAACCTCAGGCTTAACATCAAGAGGTATTAAGGTAACTAAGGCATTCTTCCCCATCACACTGATCAGTGGAGCACTAATGGGGCAAATCAGTTGAGGGTTTGTTCATTGTAAATTCAGCATTATTATGGGAAACTGCTCTGCGCTTAAAATATAGTATTATTGATGCTTTCAGGCTTTAGGCCCAATAAACCATCAATCACTAAATTAAAATCAATAAATTTAAATATAAACTGGTGGTATATTTTGGGTCCCGATGGCGAGGCTTCACCCAAACTAGAGCAATTTTCAACAGCTGGGCAGCTGCATAATTTATAATAGATCTGGGGATAGATGCCTAGGGCTCGGAAGCCTTTACAAATCATTAACACCCAGCCAATGACAACTGAGATACTGGTGAATGGCCAAAGCCAATGTTAAACCCATTAACAACAAGTATACGCTGGCACAGGGGACAAGGTAGTTAATAGAAACAATAACTAAAGAGGATACAAAAACCAGGCCCATGGGGCAAGGTAATTGATGGATTAGGGATAGGAAAGTTGCTTTGGCGGGGATTAGGGATGCAATCCACCTTTATAAGCAAAGGCAATCTGCAAGGTTACCAATATTAATCGAATACTTCAGCACCTAAATATAAACCCATGGGCTGTGGGGTGAGGTAATGCACAATAAATGAATCCTATCGATTAACCTCGGCGTAGCGTACCAAACAACCCCTGTCTCCACATATTAGTGAAATCTAAGGTTAAATAATTGATATAAAAAGTTGGTTAATCAGACCAAGCGCAACCCGGCCCATATACCCCAAACTTTTACCCGTTGAGTTCGATGAGGATCTCAATCCGATTGATCGGTATAGACCCAACCCCCTACAATAAAGAACTAACCCAACCCCCTTTAAAAGCTTTAAAACCCCGATACCGCCTTTTTAACCCAATTGGGTCAACTTACAATATAACGGAAGAGTTGACACCCAAATAAAACATACCCAATCCTCATACTAAGCTCATGCAGCGTAGTAGGACCAAGCCTAAATCGGGGGACTTTTATCTCCACCCCCTTTAACCCATAAACTTCCAAAAAGCTCAACCCCAACCTCCAGGTTTCGCTGGTGGGGGTTAACCCTTACCCTAGGCCAACCATCCAACCTTACCTTACCTAGAGGCGGGTTGAAAAGCGACATTAAAAACCCTTCCCACTTGGATAGATCACATCCAATACAGCTATGATCACCCAATCACTAGACAATTCAATAACCCCAACTACCCGACTTAGATGGGATTAAACCTCGCCTCTACCCACCCCCAATTTCAACCTTCCAAAGTTCACCCAAGCTCCACTTGAGCTATCGAGGGGGTATATCAAAACCCCATTGATCTAGCAGTTAAATCCGATGGGAGGCGATTATGCCCAACGGCATAAAGTTCAGCCGAGTCACCCCTTATTGTTATTGAGTCCGATGACGTTACCCCAAAGAGCCAAAGTCGAAATTAGGATCCGTAGGCGTAAACTCCTCAGTAAAGGTGACGCGCTCCAGCTTAAAAAGGGAGGGTGGAACCCAATTTTAAGGGTTTCGAAATCAAACCGGTGGACGTTATAGGTTGCGAACGTAACGTACCTCCCACCGGGGCCTTAAGCGGTATTGGGTTGGATGGAGCCGCATTAAAGCTGACGATAGGTTGGATGGAGCCGCACTAAAGCTGACGATAGGTTGGATGGAGCCGCATTAAAGCTGACGATAGGTTGGATGGAGCCGCACTAAAGCTGACGATAGGTTGGATGGAGCCGCACTAAAGCTGACGATAGGTTGGATGGAGCCGCACTAAAGCTGACGATAGGTTGGATGGAGCCGCACTAAAGCTGACGATAGGTTGGATGGAGCCGCACTAAAGCTGACGATAGGTTGGATGGAGCCGCATTAAAGCTGGCGACAGGTTGTAGCCGTAGAATTCACGCCACCGCCCGCTTAAAACGCATGCGGCTGGAGGTTACCAGGGTTGATTTAGGATCGGATACCGGGGCCAATCGTGCGATGGAGGTTACCAAGGTCGATTTAGGATAACGGGGTTAAATCTGCGAACGGCGATGACTTTAATTTACGGCAAACCGGTTCGTAATGGAACCGAGATTCGGTGGACCAACCCACGCTTTAAGCTACAGCGAATCGTCGATCTTTAAGGTGCAACCACCCGAGGTGCGAAGAAGGGTCGGGAGATCAGCCGATGTGGGGGGATGGAGGTCGGCGAGCGCCTGCCGGTACTCGCTAACCACGTGTTGGAGGGCGCGGTTGGCAGCTGGTGGGGGGGTTAATGGCCTAAACCTAATTTACCCATGATGCGAAGCAGCTCGTCCAGCAGCTTGGGACGGTCGAGGCCCTGGGGTTGAAAGTTAAGCTTACGGGGGCTAAGGCGGCGTACCAGGAGGCCGGCGGGTTCCGGGGACCTAAAGGGTTACCACCTAGGGGGCCAGGGGCTGACCTACGGGACGAGCGGGCCCAGGACAGACTGGCAGATCTCGCGCAGCTTGGCCTCCATCCCCTCATCCGTCAGCCGGTAGACAAGCTTGAGGAGGCCGGCGCGGTAGCGGTCGGGCACCCGCAGAACCTGGGCCGCGGCCACCTGGTGCTGCAAGGTTAGGGGGAAAGGTACGATACCTCGAGCTGGGATAAGCTGATGACGCGCTGGGTCGGGTGGTCAATGGCGGGGGACTGCAGGAGGAGCTTGTCGAGGCCGTCCGGCGGGGCTTGGGTGAACGGGGCAACGACGTCGGCCTCAACGTCCTCGGGGGACGGTTGGAACTCGGATAGGCTTAGCAGCGGGGAGCGGGCCAGGACCCACGCCATGACGGCGGGATCGAAGACATAGCTCCGGCCGTTGTCCAAGGAAACCAGGGCGCGGCCGTGGACGATGCACGCCGAGGAGATGACGGGCGGCGGCTGGGTGGCGTCGATGAGTGGGGCCACCGAGACGGCAGCGACGACCGACCGCTTTTCCTCCAAATCCCTATCCATCAGCGCCGAGCGAGTGACGTACCAGAGATACAGCAGGCCCGAGGCGGAGATGCAGAGCAAGAGATGGTCTCGGGCGCACAGGAAGGCGACCTGCGCGTCGATGCGGAGGATGGGCAGCACCCTAGAAGGTGAGAGCAAGGTGGGGAAGTTACTTGCTGCCAACCATCGTGTAGGTCAGCAGGTCGCCGTTTTCACACGCCACGGCGATGAAGCGCGTATGGCACTCGATAATCGTCGCCGGGCTGCTGAGGATGTCCCGCCAAAGCTCCACCTCGCCCTCGGCGCACGTCAAGACGCAATATTCTACAGTTTAGTTTTACCGAGGCGCGTACTGATGGAGGTGCGGGGGGTGTTGTCGCACTCGACAACGAGGGCGCGGGCGCCGACATTGGCCCTGACGAGCCGCCTCAGAACGGTAGGCCGGGCAAAGGCGACATGCCGTTGGCCCAGGTAGGGCGTGAAGGGCGGGCAGGGGATTCGCCTCCGAACCTGTGCAACGGTCAACGGGTGATGGGATTTACCTCGTGGCATGGCTTCTTGGCGGCGGGGAGTGGCGAGTCCCTCTACAAAGGTCAGCTCAATCGGGATGGCGCTACGATTTGAAACGCGGTGAGTTCGTCCCTAGCGCGCGGGGCCGGCTTGGGAGGGTTCGGAGCCAGAGCCGCAGGCTGGAGGTCGGCGAGCGAGGTGTTGGTGGAGGCAGCCCTAGCGGCATCCCTTCGAGTTGGCTTAGGCTAGACAGAGGCTTACCCGACGCCAAAGTTGATGGGGGTGATCCTCTTGCGGCCGTTCACGGTGGCGACCTTTTGCGCCGTCGGGACGACGGGGGCAGCGCTGACCTCGGACTGGGGGATGGCGGGCCGGGCGGCGCTCTCCAGCTGGAGCTGCTGGGCGCTTGCGGCGATCGTCTGGAGGCGTTTCCCGGTTGGTGCCGTCAAGTTCTGAAGTTTAGTTGGAGTTGGAGGGGGACCGAACCAAGTCCCGGGCGGTGCCCAAATCCTCCTCAAAGAAGTGGATGAAGATGGCGGCGCCGTCGGCCGAGCACGCCCCGAGCACATACCCATCGGCGCTCCTGCCGGTCAGCACTGGCGGGGGCCTTACCAGCTGAGATCTTTGATGCTGCCGCAGAAGGCCGTCTCGATCGCCGAGAGGGGGCGGGTGGCGCTCGTCGACCACAGCGATATCGAGTTGTCCTGAGTCCCCAGGGCGATGTACAGGATGGGTTTGGTGGGGTCCCCCCGTGTGAAGATGCGCGGGTTGAAGAGCTTCAGGTTAGGTTGATTAGCTGGCCTACCGAGGCTTCGATCCCTTTGGTATGCCCCACCAGCATCGTTTTGGGCGTAAAGGTCGCCCGATCCAACAGGTAGCTGACCGGGCTGCTACCACTCATGACGTTTGCCGTCGCAAGGTGCTCCCCGTCGGGCGACCAGCTGCCCCTTTAGTTTCGGGCGGTTGGCTTACCTCAGCCGTTGGAAGAAGGTCCCCAACTTCTTCACGGTCTGGAAGTCGTGCATGCGGTGTTGCTGCCACGTGCTTGTGTTCCATACGATGACCTTCTGGTCGTCCGACTACCCGTTAAACCGTTACCCTGCTCGTACCTGAGATGCGAGGAACTCGCCTCTCGGGTCGAAGCTGATCCCTTTGACTGGCGTCGCAAGCTCAAGCACCCGGTAGCTCTCTTACGCGTCAGGCATAAGCCGCCACCTTACCAAAGTTACGCCAGATGACGATCTTGGAGTCCATCCCACAGGTGGCCAGGTACGCGTTGTCATAAGACCACGCGATGTCCATGATGTCTGGGGTAAGCGGCTACCCCAAGCTTACCCAGCGTATGGCCGACCAGCCGGCGCGAGATCTTCCAGTTTTCCACGTTCGGGCCCCCCTTCGCCTCGCCAAACATCACGGGGGCTTTCGAGGCCCTAAACGTAAGCTGAGCAAGGTGGAGAACTAACGGGTCGAGCTCCCAGATCAGGACGAGCTTATCGTCGGACCCCGACGCGAGGTACTCGCCGTCCCCCCGGCTCCAGCGGACGCAGTTCACGCTCCCTAACCCAACCGTCAGCCAACCGTAACCAACGTACCCGAGTGGTTGGGGAGGACGGCCAGACGTTCCGTCGCCTTCGCCTTATTCAAGATGGGCAAGGCGTCCCAGATATAAATCTTGCAATCTTAAGGTTAGCTCCAAACCCGAGATGCCCTACCATAGCCGCCGGTTGCGATGCGGGTACCTTTGGGGTGGAAATCTATGGAGCAGATGGCCTGCTCCCCACCCAGCCTCTTCTGGGCTACGATCAGGTTAGCTCCCGTGCCACCCTCCAACAATTAGTTTAAACCAGATATACGTGGGGTAAACCAATCGATGGTTACGAGCTACCAACCCCGTCCGCAAGTCGCACCCCTTTCCGATAAGCTTTAACCCCAACGGCGTTTCGGATGGATCAGCGTAGCTCTATCGCCCACCCGAAGTTTAAATTGCCCAACCCCGGATAAGCCAACGGGCGGGGTGAACGGCGGGGACGAACCTTAACACCCCCTGCCCAAAGGGATCGGCGGCCCCCACCGGCACCGTTAAAACTTACGCGCCGAGCGAAGCCTAAACCTTGCCCACCTCACCCCCCCTTCGGACCCAACCCCAACCCAATAACGAGGTAAAGGATTGCCAAATAAATTGGGATGGCTGGGCCGTATCAACCAGCCAACTAAAAGCGGAAGCGAAACCGAGATGGGTTCAAAACGTTTAAACCCTTAAATGCTTCACCCGACAAACCTCAAGAAGTTTTGGGGTCGCGCGGTAGGATCAACCTAAACCCACCAAGCTCCGATTCAACCTCTAGAAGGCCGGGTAAAGCTTACCGCCAGGATAATTTCAAACCAACACCGCCAAATGTGCATAACCGACAATTATTAAAAAGATTTGGGGTCAATCGACAAAATCAACCTAAAACCCGCCAAGTTCCAATTGAAACCCTCTCAATAGCCTATAAAAACTCAACGCCGATCATTTGCGAAGGAGGTGAAATTAGCAACGGGGTGGAGGGTAACAGCTTAAACCCATGCACCAAAGCTATCCAACTACCACTTGAGCTCAATACCCTTTAATTGATGTGCCACCGCAACAAAAAAAAACAACTTACCGCCCGTCTCATGCCTAACGTTGGTATCCTTGATAAGCCGCATCTTTAAACAGGTTTAAAGTTTAAAGGGGTGCCCCGTTCAAGGGTCCTAAAATCCAAAAGCGATAACTCGGAGTTGGGATAAGCTTTGATTGGGTACGGCCGAGGTTTTAATCTACCAGTCGGAAGTTTATAGCGTGCGAATCTATAATCTATATAAAAGACACTATTAATCAAGGTTTCTCTTAAACCACAAAAGCTAGGAATTTGAAATCTGACATGGATGCTCTTCTCTAGTTTTGTAGTTCATCTAATAAACCATACATTTCTAGGATTTTTTAATATGTGAAACCGCGGTTAAAGGTTACCTTAATAAATTTCCATTATAAAACAGTTCAAAGTTAAAAGATGTATATAAAAATCATTTTACAACTCTAACAAACCTACGTTTATGAATTTGCTATGTAAATGCAGCTTGAGTTTAGGATTATGGAGTAGGTAAGGGATTTTATACTCTTAACTGCAAAAATATAGAAATTATAAAATTTTATTTATATAAGTTAAGTTAAATTGTATATCCTAAACTACATAAGCTTGGTTTTAAAATTTTGGAGTGGAGGAACTTTAGTTCATTGATACCTACTAAGAAACTATTTATAAATGTACTTTCTATATTAATTTTAGGTTTTATTAAGTAATAAATGTTTATTATAAACCATTTAAATTTGCAAACTATATTAAAAATCATTAATAATCCCAACTAAAAACTTAATACATAAAATTTGGTATGTATATGGGTTTATCAAAGCAATCAGTGATAGAAATAGAGTTTAAGGGTTTCCACTTGAGTGTTAGGTTCTTAATTTGTGGAGTTTATAAAATACTAATTTCTAACCAAAGATATATACAAAAAAAACTTTTAATTAATATAAAGGCTACTTTTTTCATATCTTCTAAATCACATAAGCTATGAACTTAAGATTTGATATTACAGTTATCAGTTTATAGGCACCTACTAAATGCCATATAGTAAGCTAGATGAAGTATCTATTCTATAGCCAGGTGGTGAGTGAATTTATTGATAACATTTAAGCTAGCATTTGGTTTTATTTAACTGATTCAATGAGTTTATAAAGTTTGCTATGCAAGGGTGGTTAGCTTAACAGGGTACAACCTGCTACCAATCTGCTACATATTTGGTTATAAAAGGTTTAAAACCTATACTGGCTAGGATAAAATATCATTTTCTCTCCTCCTATATTTATATTATTTCATTTTAAAAATATTGAGTAAAGATAAAATGATAAAAATAAAAAAGATAGGGTGGCTGCCTAGCTGGGTAAGACCGGTTATACTCTGGTGCAGGTTTGGTTTGTAACCAGTTTAAACCCTATACTGGCTAAGATAAAACTTACTTTCTCCCCTCCCCTCTTATTACTTTATATCAAAAAAAATTAAAGTGTAGAGATAAGAATTAAATTGAAAGTAGGGTGGTTGCCTAGCAGGGTGAAACCTGTTAACACTCTGGTGCAGGTTTGGTTTGTACCAGGTTTAAAACTTGTAAATCTAGGATGAAACATCATTTCCACCCATCCCCTATTAATATTATCTTATCTATAAAGATTGAATAAAGATATGGATATTAAAATAGAGGAAGATAAGGTGGTTGCCTATCAGAGTAGTTTCTGCTACCACTAAAAACTTACTTTAAAAGATAGTTTTTCTAAGTGATTATAGTTACTTAGTTGATTTTATAGGTTCAAAGGTTTTGGGTGAATGGTTGATGGTTATCTATAGTATAAAATTTAAAAAAAATCTTAGAAAAAAGAACCTCCTTTAAAAAAGCTCTAAAAAGTATGAAATAATCGAGAAATTATGCCTCCTCAATAAACCCCTTTTTAAAGTCGGCACCATCTTCCAAACTGACTTATAGAATTTTGCTCACAAATAAAATTTAGATCTTACTAGCTGATTTACCTGTGCTTCTCTACAGTGTCTATAAAATTTCAGATTTTCGATTTATTAATTTAGATTTTATATATAGATATATAAAACAAAGTCGGGTTAGCTACACCATTTATAACTCACGAACGGCTGGACCGATTTTTATGATCTTTGATTTGTTGGATTTGTCTCCGCCCCGAATAGCAGAATAACTATTAAAACATGGGAAAATTTCACGAAAAAAAATTTATGAAGAAAATTCATTTTCTCATACATTTTGTATGGAACGGCTTTTTTGATGATATCTCGAGAACCGATTGACTGATTTCGATGAATTTTTTTCGCTCGTCTTGGCCTCGAGAAGTTTCCTCGCGCATTGGAAAAGTAAGAAAATCACAAAAAATTAAAATCCGTATACAACGCCATCTCTGATACATGACAGAAACAAAAAAAGGAACAAAATGAACATGGCGTTGTATGCTGGTATTAATAAATTCGCCAAATTACTCACCTGAGACTAAACAAAAATCGGTATTAGAGTTTTAAGTAAATTAAGTAATTAGGATAATCAGCTCACCAGCCACGAGGGCAACAGTGAAGCTGTTAGTCCGAGTGGCTCAATAGTAGTGTTGGCACAGCCTATAGGCTACAATGTGAGCTTACCATCATCTGATAAACTAAATACCGTAGAGAAGCACCGGTATCTGGATGTTAGGTTTATATATTTTAAAAACCTGCCTAACTTGGTCTACCTAATTAATAAAATACTTTTGGCAAGTTAAGTAGAAGTTGATTTAGTAGTTTGGAAGATGTCACGTACACAATGATTTTAAATATAGAGAGATGTTTCGGGTAGCAGGTTGGTGTTATTTGATTGATTCGATAGGTTTATTTTGTTTGGCCGAGTGGTTAATGGCCTTTGGTCGAATCGATAGGACATAGTTTAGTTTTGAGGGGTGATTAGTTATTGGTTGTTTTAATAATTTCAGTTAGGTTTGCCTAAGTGGTTGGTGGTTTTTGGTTGATTCGATTGAGCAATTAGATTTGGCTGAGTGGTTTTGTTTATCTATAGTATAAAATCTAAATTAATAAATTGAAAATCTGAAATTTTATAGATACCGTAGCGGAGCACGGGTAAATCGGCTAGTTATAGATAAACAAAACCACTCAGCCAAATCTAATTGCTCAATCGAATCAACCAAAAACCAACAACCACTCAATTAACCTAACTAACCTATCAAATCAACCAATAAATAATCACCCCTCAGATCTAAACTGTGTCCTATCGATTCAAACAAAAGCCATCAACCACTCGGCCAAACAAAATAAACCTATCGAATCAATCAAATAACACCAACCTGCTACCCGAAACATCTCTCTATATTTAAAATCATTGAGCAAGTGAAATATCTTCCAAACTACTAAATCAACTTTACTTAACTTGCCAAAAGTATTTTATTGGTTAGGTGAGCCAAATTAGGCAGGTTTTTAAAATTTATAAACCTAACATCCAAATACCCATGCTTCGCTACAGTATTTAAAGTTTATCAGATGATAAGCTCACATTGTAGCCTATAAGCTGTACCAGCACTACTCTCGAGCCACTCAGACTAACAGCTCCACTGTTGCTCTCGTGGCTGGTGAACTGAATATCCTAACTATTTAATCTACTTAAACTCTAATACTGATTTTTGTTGAGTTTCAGGTGAGCAATTTGGTGAATTATTAGATAATTTTTGCCAATTCTCACCCACTCCCCCAAATAGATTAAACTTATCAGACTCGATTAGCTAGGTGAGCAATTTGGTGAATTATTCAATGATATTTGTCAATCTTCACCCACTCACCCAAATAGATTGAACCCATCAGGCTCGGTAATTTCAGATTCGATAAGATTCGCCAATTCTCACCCACTCACCCAAATAGATTGACCCTATCAGACTCGAAGGTTTCAGATGCCAGTCAGTCAGTCAGTGAATGTGTTTTAAGTAGATCTCAAGTCACTTGAAGCGACTTTTTGTCACTCGTACCTATGTACATCCTTAAATTCATCAACTTTTGCACGATTTAGAGCTAATAAATACCCAAATAACCACTAACCACTTAAAACCATTTAAAATATTAAATCAACTGAATATCAAACTGCTCAGCCGTAACTATACCGATTACTATCGAAGATATATAGGATTTTCATTTATTACATATAAAACTTTTTAATTAAAATATGAAAATTAAACTTTCTGAT